>JANHGN010006839.1:0-61455 GCA_024605025.1 Megaceryle maxima | reverse complement strand
AGGTTTTTTCCTTCTTACTTGCAGCCAAAACTCACAGGTGACTTTAAAGAAATTTAAGTGTGGGGAATATTGTGGAAAGACTTCTTTTACTTACAGTGCTTTAGCACAGTCTAGAGGACTTGTCTATGACATGCTGCCAACCATTGGACCATGGCCAACTCATTTTAAAATTTGGGCAGCCTCAGGGTGGGTGGGATGGAGGCATGCAGACTTCCCCCACATCAGAGGCTACATATCTGCTAACCTCTCTTTCTGGCTTGGAATACAGGCCAGTTCCTGTCCCCAGCTCTGGGACACACTGTGCTGATTCCCCAGCAGGGAAGCTCAGTCCAAATAAGCCTCAAAACTGTCCTTAAAGAGTTGTGGACACTTTAAAGTAAAAAGAAGATGGTTAATAGATGTTTACAAACTGTCAGTGAAACTGGATCTGTTGTGACAAAACCCTGCTTTCACTGGCTCCACTTGACCCTACATCTCCTTTTTCTCTCTCTAACCTAATGCACTGAGTCTCAAACCCAAGAGTGGGGCTGCCCTGGGACGTCCAGACTGCCTGATGGGAGACAGAGGGAGACAAGAATAAAAGATCCAGATGGCTTGTGTCAGCCCTTCTCATCCCTCTTCTCTTTCTCTCTTTCTCTACCGGTGAAGGTCTTCTCTCTCTCCAGCCCCTCCAATGTGGGGGATGTGTACATGGGATGAGCTACTCCTACTAGGGTGGAAGGTCCTGGTGGCAAGGGGTTGAAGCCCAGAGGCTCACAGCAGTGTGGGCTGATGCAGGGGAAGCTGTGGGAACTGTGCAGCCTGGAACAGCTCAGCAGGTCCTGCTGGGAGACAGAGCACAGCATCTCAGAAAGATGGTTCAGCCAAAGGAGAGCACCTCTGACCTACCCCCAAAGAGTAACATTAAGAACTCTCCTCAGACAGACAGCAACTTCCTAATTACAACTGGAAATATAGAACCTAAGCATTTCCAAAACACACTTATTCATTGTATTAATTCACCCCAAGAAGTTGTCTCTAGCTATATCTGCTAATTGTGGGGAAAAGAATATAAAAACCTCTGTAAAATCATAGTTCAGAAATGCAGCTGTCAGAGATATTACTCCTTTCACCCTTACTGAATTACCTCAGCCCACACTGAGACATATTTGAGGCAAAATGAAATAGCAGGTTTGCATACCATGGGCACCTCCCTCCCCCTAGAAGAAGGAAGAAAAGAAAGCTGGAGGCAAAAGACTAAAAATTAAATCAGCACATCTGAAAACCAAGGCCAAATTGACTTGCTGAAGGCCATATCTAATCAGTCATTAGTAGAGCAAGGACTGCAAATCTGGCTTCCTCAGTCCCAGTTTCACGCTCTAATTCCTACCTCCAACAAATTGCTTTATAATAATCCTAAGACTTTACTGATTAGTCATATATGCAGATAAGGAAATCTCTCTTCAAGATTACTGTAAAGGAAAATATTAGTCAGGATGGCACAAGGAAGGTTGAGGGTAGAGGAGAGTGCAAGTGGAAAACTCAGAGGGGAGTGTGGACTGAGCAGTGTTGCTCTAAACAAAAGCTCAGAGGTATTGGGAAATGTGAAAGTAGTATTCAGCCTTGCTATAAACTCACCTTCCTTCCCCTGAGAATAATGCTGCAGAACTGTCTGATAAGGTCACTGTGATAGAAAAGCTTAGTAAAATTAAGACCACATAATTTTATCCTGAAGTCAGCTAGGTGAGGTCAGCCCCAGGAAAGATGCACAGTGCTGACCTCATCCCGTTGCCCTATGGTAACTATCGCTACTGCTTTTGTTCTCCTTCGGGACTGAAAAGCAAAATAATCAATGATGGTATTTACCTTGCTGTAAACAAACACTCTGTCAGAGAGGACAAGGCCTTTTAAGGGGACTGACCATGGCTACATAAACACTTGCAAATACTGTCAGAGAAAGATGGAGAAGCAGAGGATATAATTTAGCCAAAGCAAATAATTGTGTTCAGTTATCCAGCTGACTCCAGCACATCTGTAGGCAAAATACCTGAAATGAGCCTATGTAGCTCTCCATTGGTTCACAAGGCTAGTTGTACCGTGTCTGAAGATCTCTTGGGGTCCTATGATAAAAGTTTTGTTCTCAAATATAAAGGAGAGATGACTTTTTCCATTTTTCTCTATGGATTATTCACACAGGGCAGGCAGGCAGAGACCAAGTGGGTTTATCTGTTTAGGGCACATTCCAGCTTCCAAGCAGCATGGCTCCAGGATCATCTGGGCCAGGAGGTGATCCAAAACTCATCCTGAGGATGGGTCTCTTAATTAAGAACCAGGTCACAAGTCATAAGAAATCTAAAGGTCACAGGTGAAGAGTGATCAAGATGCAAAACTATCACTGGATCAAAAACCTCATCTGGAATATTAGACCACAGTGTAAGGTGTATATCTCAACTGAAGCAATGAAGGGACTTTACTCACTTTTGAAATTTTATATTGTTTGTGAAATAAGCATTAATGGAAATAAAAATAATAAAAAACCCCCAACAAACAACTGATCACCAGCATATTCTTTATAGAACATATCTAAAAATCTTGTAGGAGTCTACATTTTGTAGCTCTGTCTCTGCATTCAGAAGAAACAGCACAACAGCCTTTGGTATCCAGGCAGCCTCTTTCCTTGGTAGTAAAAGATCAGAAGGTCACAGGAACCAGGCAGGGTCTCCACTGGGACCTATGCTGCAGGAATGGAGGCTTACAATAGCTTAAATAAAAGGGAAGAAGGAAACACGACAAAGCGACTATTGCTTGAGATCTCCCACAAGTGGTATAAGAACCCAGTATGTTTAGATCCTGGGAAAGCCAGCAACTTCTTTAAGCTTTGGGTAGGAGAAAGAGGACTACTCCCGAGAAGTTCAACTATTATGACTTCATTGCCATTGCTTTTAAATGACATACAACCCGTGACAGTTAACTCCTTCCCTCTAAGTATATCGAAGCTTCCTATTTGCAGGGTAAATGGGGAACCTGTTAAGTTCTTACCCATGCTTCCTGTGGAGCAGACAGACATGAGACAATGCATATAAGAGTGGAGCTTCACTGTAGAACGAGATCCCTGGGAGAAGGGGAATGACCACACAGAACACACATGAGGCTGGAGAGAAACCAAGCTTTGCAAACAAACAGGCTCCTCTGAACCGAGGATGAGACTGGACGGCAGCTTTTATGCAGCGTTCCTGGTTAGAGGAAGCCATGAATTAGTAAGAAAAAATGCTACCTCCTGTCATTTGGTTCCTACTCTCTGGGAAACAAGGCTTTACATTCCTGTGAGATAAATAGGACTTCATCAGAAGAACACAGGGCTCTGTTCTCTACCTGTTTTCCTAACAGCTGTCTGTGGAGCTGCTAGTTGGCAAGCTCCTTAGATCAAAGACTGGGAACAAATATTTGCATATCTTCACCCAGCAGTGTTATCATTAAAAATAATCAAAAACCGCTCCCCACCTTCCTTCCCCGCCAGGGAAGGTTTTACATCATGCCCTTCCTGCACTGAGTCAAAAGGCAGCAGAAATCTCTTCTCTGTACAGTTCCAACAGCTGCTAATGCCATAAGTCAACGAGAGAGGCCTGGTATTATAAAAGAAAAAAAAAAAAAAAAAAAAAAAAAAAGACGGGTAGTGTGAAGCTCCAAGAATATTTTAGGCAACCTGGATTAGAAAATGGGATGCAAGTTTCACAACAGTTCTGACTTTCTCTTCTAATCAGTTCTTGCTGCCATCTTATTATTTGCTTAGGGCAGGTCTATGTGAGGTGGATTAAATAGTCTGCAGCCATGTCACCAGCCCAGCTACCTTCCTGAACATTCAAATGCACAACAAATTCAGCCTTGTGAATAAATGCACAAGAAGGTACATGATATTAAATATTTCTTTGGACATCTGTCCTTCTTGGAAAGCAGTCACTCCTGTGGTTTAATAGATTAGGACAGACCTGACAGGGTTGCTGGTAATTCCATTTAGGTCAAGGTGCTTTATGGATATAAAGTAAATAATCAGGCAGCCTGTTAAGGGGGGTGATGAAAACCACTGCCACTCTATTTACCAGCCTATCTCTAACAGAAAGGTGAAGTTTGGCTGCCCATTTGTCATTTATTGCACATGGACTTTTGAGAAAAGTCAGTGTTAGGATTGCACCAGGACAGACTCGCAGGGGTCAGCATTCACCCCCCACTTACCACTTTCCCAGACAGTGCTCATTTTCTCTGCATGTTTTGAGAGTTCAGTAAGGCACTCCACTCAAGACACTACCATAGTTATAATGATTTATCACCCAGCAACTGGGCAACTTCCATGTACAGTCATAATCTACAACACTTAACAGCAAAATACCCCTCTTCAAGCATGCACATTTTGATGCCAGCAGCCAACATTCCATTTGCCTACACATGCCCCATCAAAACCAATCTCCCTGGAGATCGTTGTCCTGATCTGCATGTTGAAATTCTACCCTAAAGATAAAAAAGAAGCCGTGCCCTGATATCTTCACTGCAAACTATCACAAGCCTAACCCTCCAAATCCTGGCTTGTTGCCAGCCTTGCCTTCACTTGCTCAGGCAGAGCCTGGCCACCTCTCACATCCCTGTGCAGCTATATCATGCTATATAACCTATGCAATACATAAAACTTCACATTTCAGAGGATCAGTTCTCCTTGAACTTTTTCTCCAACATGATTAAGTGATGCTATTTGAATACCGGAGAACCACCTGGTATGCACAGGATGTGCAAGTCTATATTACTTGTATTAAATTTGTAATGTGATCATCTGTGTTCTGCTGAGCTTGCTGAGATACTGGGAAGATATTAATAATTTTGAATTAGGAAGAAAACTGCCACAATAACAAAATGCACTTGGTATTTTACATCCTACACCTGGAACAACACAGCAGAAACTGTAAAGGATTGGGGAAAAATATGTGTGGTAAGAATAGTCTGTATTAGAAATAAATGGTGGAAGAAGAACAATGATCTTATAATGACAGCTGACAAAATGGCAAGTTGAGCCTGGCCACAATACTAGGGAAACACATATAATTTTCTAAGGAGACTATACAAATCTCTTGAATATGAAAACATGTAACTGTGCAAAAAACAAAAGTGCATTTTAAATGTTTCCCTTGTCTAATAGCAGTATTTTCCAGTAATTTGAAGCCTTGTCTGCTTCTTCTAAGTAACTAGAAAATCAGAGCTGTTTGACTGGAGTTGATCTGGTTGTTAAGCAACTGCTAATTGATCTTCTCTGCGTTTCAGCAATGTGTTCTTTAAGCAATGAGCTTGCTACCTTTCTGTTTGAAAGGTCAGGCCTGTACATTATCCAAGTACTTTAAATGGAAAAAACCCTCCTACAACCCCAACTTAAGGAAAAAAGTTTAAAGATAGATTTACAGGTGCAATGTTTAAATAACGTTTAAAAAACATAGTGATGTAACAACATGACTCTGCTTCTATGGGCTGAAAATTCCTGCCAGGTGCCAACGAGCTGAACTGTGCTCTGTTAAAAACATTAAGTCTAGTATTATGTTACTTGGTGGTATGATGATACAGGTGCCTTCACTATGTGCCTCATCCAGTCCTTACTTAGGGGCCTTTAATATCCACTTACAACTTTAAAAAGTCCTCCTTGTTTAAATATGTCTTTTGGATTCATCCTACTTGCAATATTCAACTACTACCTCAGTAATCATCAAGCAAGCATTATTTGGTCTTCTCTAGCAAACATAACAGACTATTCCATGATGCCTATGTCAGACAATACTAAAGAAATCCAAATATCTAACATATTGCAATTAATTTATAATTTAAAGATCTTAAGACAGTATTGGGCAAAGCCCATTTTAATGATGTCCCTGTGAAGGAAGACTGCAGATGGTAGTGCCCCAAGAACTGTTGTGGATACTCTCAAATGATTTTTTGAAAGCTTGGGACTAATTTCTATCAAGGCTTTTATTTTTGCCAAATGGATTTCCCTAGAAGTAGCCTGAGCAATATACACAATAGAATGGAAATCAGCTTCAGGTTTGGTTTAAAAGTTTTCCCAGTTACTAGCAAAAATTAAATTGTTCTTCTTCTGCCAAAACAAACATAACTGAGTTTTCCTTTTTTCTTTTCAGCTACTACCAAGCATAACCAGGTTTAACAGAGGCTTGAACACACAGAAGCCCTAAGAGCTATGTCCATTTTGCAGAGTACACACCACTACCAAGAGTTAGTAGAGGACAGCAATCAATAGCTCAGCAGTAGCTTTCATTACTAATCAAGAGCTGTACACAACTCCATCAAGATATTTTTCTCTGTGTTGTCATTTTTTTTCCCAAATGGGCTATTTTTGAAAAGAGGTATCAAACTACTTCACCTCTGGGTGGGAAGAACTGGTATTACTTTCAGTTCCAGTTGCATTTAGATTAAAACCTCAGTGCCCATCCAGGCCCAGAAGTTTCTGTGTTTGCACTCTGAGATCCTCTCAGTCTTCTCCACAGCAGATTCATGCATTTTGAAGTAATCTGGGTGGTCATGTTATCCAAGCCATTTGGGACAGCCTGTATCCCTTTCTATACTTTACCAAGTGGCTCAGGTCTTGTGTAAACCTCATCTCTGACCTGCCTCTGTGTTTGGGAAAATTTGAGTGCAGTGAGACTTCTTTGGGAAGGCATGCCATCTTGAAGGAGAAAAGAAATTATATCTGTGGCTCATACATAAAAAAAAATGTAACATTTTGATCCATTTCAGTTGGAAAAAAAAAAAAAAAAAGAAACCAAACAGGAAAAAAAAAAAGTCCACATAATGGCTTTGATGCTTCTTAGACTTTAAGAAGCCCTTGGCAGTGTCAGTCAGAAGGTGTTGCTCCTGTCATGGGCAATGTGGTAGCACAGGAGAGCACTGCAGGAAAGACCCTCTATTTATCCACCTCTGCTATTTTCTGGAGGAAACTGGCAGCTCTTCTGCAGCTCTTTCTGAGAGCTCTGTTGCAAGATTACAGAGAACCTGTATCCATCATACCCTTTTTAACCTCTATAGGAGGACTTGGAGGGGGGGAACACATTTAAGACCGCACAATTAGGAAAACACTGTCCCCTTTTCATCTGAGCCATATATTTCTGCCATTGGATACTTGAAATATGTTTAAAATGGTGAGTTTCGTCTACAAGTATTTAACCCTGCAGTCTCCAGTGAATTCTCAAAATAGCTACATATGGAATTTCCTTGACCTTTTTATAATGAACTATAAATGTGTGTGTATAAGTGTGTATATATATATATATGTATGCACACATAGAAAAAGAACTCAAAGTTCAGGGTTTTTGAGCTCCAATCACTCGTTAACAAAGTGAAGTAGCGTGGCCATATTCCAGATTCTGGGATCGTCTGACCACTCATGGGTGCACCAAAGTGCTCCAGTTGCTGGCAGAATTGCACAGGATGGATGGAAATCCCTCATAAATCTGTTGACTCTTTTTGCAAAATTAGGAGTTAAGAGCCTGTAAGAAATTCCCCTTTCCCTTAGGGAAATCCTAAACCCAGAATTTCAAACCGTGGCTCAACAAGACATTTGTTCAAGGTTATCTGGACTTTTAAGGTGTTCTAGCCACAACATGACACCCAGCCCATCTTATGCTGACAGCACTGTTCACAACCTGTGTTGCAAACTAAATAGCTGATTGGGCTTTGCAAGAGCAAACATTAGAAGCCACAACATCTCTCTCACTTGCATTAAAACAGCACTGTTCAAAAGCAGCAGTGCTGGCACCACTGGGAGTGAAGTGGCAGAGGGGGAACATGTAACAGTGTATGGTCACAAATGAGCATCCAGGACTGGGACCTCCAGCTAAGCTGCAAGCTGGGCTGCACTCGGGGCACTACAAGGTCACTGCAGTAGGACAAAGTGTAGTTTGCATCACCCGGGTCAAGTAGGAGATATATTCACATTGCCTGGGCAGTCTAAAATGGTCTTAGGCTGTACAGAGTTAGGTCTCAAAGCATTTGTCTACCATCATTCTCACAGCAATCATGTCACTCTGTGGAGGAAGTTATGCAAGCCTAAAGGGGCCATGTCCCTTTACAAGAGAAGATCTAAGCCATACCAGCCTAGGAATGTAGGAATGCCAATATAACAATTTCAAACTAGTGCTTTTCCCACATACAAATTATTTTGTTTAAAAAAAAAATACACTTCAAAACAAAATGGCTATCCCAGTAGAAGGAAAATGTACAAAGCCCAGAACTAAGGTTTGTTAGCAAGTCATTCCTCTCCATAAATACTACAAAGTTTGAATAGTTCTGCAAAATCGCAGAATCACAGAATCTCTATGGTTGGAAAAGATCTTTAAGATCATCAAGCCCAAACATTACCTAACTCTACCAGGGCCACTTCTCCACCATATCCTTTAGTACCATATCTAGACAGCTTTTAAATACATCCAGGGATGGTGATTCAACCACTTCCCTGGGCAGCTTGTTCCAGTTTTTGATAACCCTTCTGGTATAGAAGCTTTATCTAATATCCAACCTAAACCTCCCCTGGCATAACTGGATGCCATTTCCTCTTGTCCTATCAGTTGTGACTTGTGAGAAGAGACCAGCACCCACCTCTTTACGAAATGTTTCCCCCCTGAAAAGTCTTCCTAAATACATTAAAGAGGATATGATGGATATGGGTTCTCTGTGATGTTACAACAGAACACTCAGTTGTAGAGAGCGATAAAGACCCTCCTTTTCTTCAGACTGAACGACCCCAGCTCCCTCAGGCTCTACTCATAAGGTTTATTCTCAATACCTTCACCAGCTTCATTGCCCTTCTCTGGACCCACTCCATCACCTCAATATCTTTCTTACACTGCAGCACCCAAAACTGAACACAGTACTCAAGGTGCGGCCTCACCAGTGCCAAGTACATTCACATCCCTTCACATTTTAAATCAACACTCACTGCATGTGAGACATCCCCAAATAGATGCGTGGTGTTTGCAGTTATGCATTTTATGAGCATAGCTCACGCAAAATTAACTGTTCTGGTATATCATGTGATTTTCAAAGTCATGATGTAGATAAAGCAAAAGCAGGCATCACTGGAACACTTAGCAGCTTGCTTATCGCTGGGGACTGTTCTGTGCTGAGTATCTGATGCCTGTTTTAGCAAACACTGTGATGCAACACAAGCAGCTCTGTAAAGCAAAGCAAGTGGTGCTGAGAACCCAAAGTCCTCAATAAAAACACTTCACAGGTTTTAGTTAAGACAACCTCTGTTCTGATCCTGTGGACTGAATGCCCATTAGTGGTCAGAGCATGTTATGTAGGCTCCTGGAGTGCCTCTTCTCAGAGGTTTCAGGAAGCAGCTTAATTTTCGTCTGAAAGGGAATTAAGTTTTATGTGCTCCAAGACTGCTCACTGATACCAACCAAAACAAAGGAAGTAAGGACAGCTGGAAGATTTGCTTCAGAAGCACACTCCTGCATCTAACTAAAACCCTGCAGACTAGAGACTGGACACCATCCACAGAATAAGAATGCAAGAATAATTTCATAAAGGAAATAGATTCAGTCTTTCTCCCATCCTCTGACTCCTTCACTGTCTTATACTGAACACCTACTCAGCTGTATATGTGAGAGTGAGGTCCAAACTTTAAATAGAAAGGAAGAATCACCTTACGTTTAAGACTAAGTCCAGAAAATTTTAGCATGGAAGGGAAACCTTGCAGCTTCCAGTGGTAGCTGTGTCTGTGCTGTGCATGCAGAACAGCCATGCACAAAGAAAATTTCTTCACCCAGGAGGAAACATTCTAGGTTTTGTGCACATAAATGACTGCTGCTTCAAAACCCATGGATGATGGATGCTGAAAGTAGCATTTGAATACTCATTTATGTCTATCAGCTGTCAGACACACAGTGACCCAGACAGCTAGTGAGGAAAATTGCAACAACTGTCATACACAGCAACCAGCCAAATTGTGACTTCTTCCAAGAGGAAGAAATCAATAGGAAAAAAAAAGAGTACTTCTTAGATGCAACCTTGTTGCACATAAACAAATGCAGACAAAATTCAGCTTCCCTGAGTACTCTAAGATTCAAACAGCAAGAAACAGTTTCCTCTCAGTATTCACAGCCACTTTAGCCAAGGCAGCACTAGGTCTTTCTTAGATCTTTCATGGTCAAGCTGTACATGCATTTTTTAGTATAAACAGCTTTTAATGGCTTTCTCTTTCTGCTCCTGTGCTATTTTCTTGCTAATAGTCACACACACTTTCAAAACCTGTATTGCCATGTCCTTCCTCCTCTCCACCCCCTGCTATTCTTCCTTTCAGCATCTGAGTTATTCTCATTTGCTCTTCCCAATAACAAGTCATGAGGAGCTCACGAGAGACACTGTGTTCTCAGCTGCAGTTTGGGTGGGTGGAGCAAGCATCTCCCCTACCAAATAAACATCGCATTTCCAAAGAAAATTCAATGCTGGCCTGGAACATATGCAGCAAGTTTAGTAATGGCACTGAGAAATTCTGGTGCCCTCTCAGAAGTTCCTACTGGTTGGGTGTGGGTGGACTTTTGTGGAGGACAAAAGGTAAAGATATTTGAAAATGCAGAGAGACATGAGCTAAATAGCACAATACAACCTTTATCACAGCACTAAAGGTCTACAGGGCTCATTTTCACTGTATGAGCCTCCTTCTCAGGGGAACCCCTGCTCTGTCTGCAGAACTGTGCTGCTTTGATGTGTTCCCTGAACAAAGAAAAAGGCGCTGATGTCAAGGGTGAAATGCAAAAAGTGATGCTGTGTGGTGGTTTAAGGAAGGAAATGAGGAGGCAAACTGTGACCCATTGAAGCTTCTGGGGAATCCAGGCAAGGAAATGTTAAATTACTTTAAGAGATTTGATGAGAACTGGGAGATTAACACCAAACCTAGTAGAACCTTTAATGGTCACAAATAGCCAAGCCCTTCATTTTATTTGCCTCCTTGAGGCACTAGACTCAGCAGCACAGGGCACATGGGACTTGGAGCTCACTTTGTGAGCTGCTTCATGGTATGGCCAAGTCTCTCTAAAGGGGAGCTCTGTCCTCACATTCTTATCCCCTGCCATACATGCCTGCTCTGACCCCACAGCGACCCAAACAAACGGGAAAAATACCTTCTTGTAGGATTATTTTTCAGCCAGTTTAGATGAAAACTAATTGGAGCAGGAGCCACCCGTCTGGCAGCTGCCAGTCGCAGCTCGACCCAGCCATACTGTAGTATCAGAACTTCGCTGGCCATGCCTAAGTGAGACATTCTTCCCGAGCAGCCGGGTGAGGCAGGCAGACCACCCTTCATTACAGAGCTGACAAGAGAATGCAGTAATTACACGATCACGAGATCTATTACCTGACCGTTGTTGTAAGACAGATCTAAGGTGTCATGTGGAGTGAGGCAGTCCATTAATTTTCCATTCCGCCGGCAGCCCAGGTGCACCAGATCTCGGCAGTGAGCATGGCAGGTGTATTTGCAATCTGAAAAATGTACACAGATACACACACGCACACAAAAAAAAGAAACAGAAGTGGTGTTTAGATATGAAGCTGCTGCAGGCAGAACCTAGGAGTCAGACACATCCTCAGTTTGCTATGTGACCTCAGAGAAACTACCACCTCTCAACTGAATCTCCCTATCCGTACGTAAAGATAATAATAGTTACATATTATTTGAGATGTAAATTCACTGGAGTGAAAGTGACAGTGAAGCACACCTTCCAGGGTCACACTGACATGGCTGCAGTGATGCAGTTAGCAAGTTAGATCAGGGTTGCCTTGGTGAGATGCTTTTGCAAAAGGTCCATGCCACAAACTAGGTATTAGCTGTTATAACGTAACCATGAAAAGGATTGTTCTCAGAAAAGACACAACATTTATGATTTACAGATAAAAAATTCTACCCACTTATAATCACTGCTACATGGTTTTATATGTTTTAAGCTCTAGGTTCTCTTAAGAATATGCACATCAATATTGAAAATAGAATGTGAAGCTTATCTCAAGCTATAATTAACCTGCTAAATCACAGTTGCCTTCAGGAACAATTCAGAAATTTCACTTGCTAGCTAACGAAGTCAACCAACATGGTTATTAGAAACATAAATTCATGATAAGAGAGGCAGATGGCCTCATCTCTAGTAAGAAATCAGATGATTCATATAGCCACTAATCTTAAAGAGGGAATTGCTTTAACAGTATTTGCAAAAACAGCCTCTATTTGTTCTGAAGCCTTGTCACATTTGCTCTTCTATGTAAGCTGGGCAGAGTTCATGATACCACCTTTGCTCAGCACTGAATGTCACTTTCTATTTTTAGGTTTTAAATTGTTTATAATTTTGCCAAAGAGAAATCACTTTTAGTTCAGCTATCCATGCTAGGGAACATCATGCAGTTTGTTTAAGAACATTGGTCATTTCCAAGAATGAGTTTTGGAGGAAAACCTTTCATTTTCCCTAACTAAACTACACTTTAAAATATATTTTTGTTACAAAGCTTTATACTTTACAGATTTATAGCAACAGCCGAATTCTGGATGGGCTTTTTTTGTTCCCTTATCAGCCTCTCAAAAATCTCAGTCTCCCTTATGTTTGATTAGTTTCCTGTTACAGCTCCTCAAGATTAAATTCTTGAAGGTTCCCATTTTCAGTTCATACACATCAGCTGTATGATGGGGTAAGACAGCAGAGTGTTCCCTGAAATGCTGCTCTTCTTGGCTAGAGAGTGGATCTTTAGTGTAAGATCCCTGCACTGGCAGATCTTTCAGAAGTAAAAATTGTATGGTGGATAAGGTGTAAACATGCAATCACATTTCTGTGCCTGATATATGCTATACTTGCATTAAGGCAAGATGAAATATTTTTTTTTGGCGCAAAGCCTGCCAATACAAAGTCAATCAGTCAAAAGTTTTCTAACACCAGGGACCCAGCAGAGCAAGTCCATCCTGGATCAGATAACTAGGATGTTTCTGATCTTAAACCAGACTGACTATATCACAATAATACATCTCAAGTCACACTCCTCGTGGGGCATCAGCAAATAGCTTCCAGCAAACTATGGGTTGAGAAGGACCCTGTTGCAGTATAAATTGAAACACTGAAAAAAGGCTGTAATTCTCTAAAACCGTCACTGTATTCAAAGCAGAATTTGGAAAATGTGAAGCAAAATACGCAGATGACTACAGGGGGAAAAAACATAGTTAAGGCAGCTGCGTGGTGCCCAGGAGAAATTATAGCTGTCCCTACACCCTGGTGTGATGCTGGCAAATCATGCCAGAGATTCCCCAGTTGCTACCCTATTTTTCCTGGGTGCCACATTTGAGCTGCTTCATGAGATTTCCAGAAACATGGAGCACAACTGCTACCAAAGCCAGGAAGACCTCTGCTTTTAACCAAAATGAGGTTTTTCCAGAGCTTTGTTTTATGCTTATGCAGTTGGGATTATTTTTCAGATGACTCACACGCCTCTCAGAGGAGTTCTGGAGAAGAAAAGACATTCAGGTTTGTGGAGCCCTTGAGAAGAGAATAATTTTGCATTTGGAAAGGGACCCCATAAGATGCAATTGAAAAGCCTCATCCATACCTGACAGGAGTAAATAACATTTGGAGCCGTGATCCATCAGGTGAGGGAGCAGGGCAGCTCCATGGGAAAACATGGATGGTAGCACTTCATTAATAATGACATTGTAGGGCACATGCAGAAGAAGACCAAATGAAAGTAATGCTTGAATTTCTTATTCTTCTTAATTTCTGAGTTCTCTACTTTGCAAGTTGAGTTATTTTAAGAAAAAATGCTTATGAGATTGCACCGTATGTCTGCCTTTCTGCTCTCCTCCTGTAATTCTGCGGGAGCTGACCAATTTTAAGCACAAACAATCTAAAAGCTAATTAAGTTCATATGAGTTTTTTATAAAAATTATCTTCTGGCTAAAGGAGGGAGACCCAAACTAATATGCTCAGGGCAAGGCAGGCAAAATTCAGCCATTACACCATTGTCTGGCAATGTCCAAACAACCAGTTACTAAACTCATCATCTCCTTGGTGAGGAGGTTACAGGGAATGCAGCATAAATCTGTAGAAAACCAGGCTTCACTAATTCCCCAACTTTCTATGATTACACAAACATAAATACCAAGGATGCACCAATTCTAAAGATTCATTTTCACAAATAATATTAGGAAAAAATCTGTTAGCTAGACAGTGTTCAAAACCAGGATTACTAATTAAGTTAGGAAACATTATCTCTCAATGCTATTTTGTTTGTAATTTATATTCATTTTAATTTGTGAGTCCATAATGTCATTTGTAAGACAAGCCCATCATTTCTGCCTGGCTATTATAGGCATAATTGCAAAAAAACGTAAAAGCTTCATCTCTGAAACTCTTTCAATCAAAACTAGATTTTAATACACTGATTATAAGTTTAATGAGCAAGACAAGAAAAGAGGATACTCTCTTTTTTTCTGGAACAGTAATACTTAAACCTTTTTTTCTATATGCTTTAGTTTTAAACAGATATTTTTTTCCATTCCTGGCATTCAGTATTTCATATATATTCAGGTAACATAAAATTAAAAATAATATCCTTTTCTGGTGATCCTCTACTGGAGCACTCCCAAAATTGCCATGAATTCAAAAATTAGCTATTCTGGAAAGACTCTTTTGGTCATCAAATTGTGTATTGCCATATTATTTGTGCTTGGAAGGCAGTCAGAACCAGGTGATCTTTCCTGATGTGGTCTGAAATGAATGCTGTCCTTTGAATTCAAAGATCTGGGGTTTTTAACTGGACATCATTGATAAAAGCATTCACTGACATCTAGAAAAGCTAACAGGTTTATTTTACTACTGCTCAGACTGTCCTTTGAAGTTATTTATGAAAGTGATGTATCAATGCACATTGAATATGCATAATTGTCCTGCATCATTAGGAAATGCAAAGTAAATATTTATTAAACATACAAATATCATCCTTTAAAAGTTTCATTGCCAACTACTGACGCACGATGTGACACCTTATTATTTATTATTTTATTTCAACAATGGCTTGACTAGAGTCATAGAAAAAAATAACTTTGCAAATTTTACAATTACATGAAAACAGGACTACTTCTGCCTTCACAAAGGTGAACTGTAAGATTTCAAGACATTCATTTTATGCGAAGAGTCCCTACCTGATGTTTGGCTTTTCTTCATCCAAAACTTGATTTTGCATGGTAACTTGTAAATAGCTGTCCCTATAACAGATTTGTCCCAGGACAGGGCAGCAGAAAGCAAGCAAGTAAACTGGCAGGCAACCCAACATCAGACCGTAGTAACTGAGCATTACTGGATCAGGAAGAGACAGGCAGAGTCTCAACAGCAAGTCTTTCTATCTGCTGTGGTCTTCCCTGCTTAGGAAATATGTGTGTTCATTTCTGCAATGTCCCAGACAAATTTAACTTCCAAATGGGTATGCAAAATGTATGTTGTGCCTGAGCAACTGAAGCACATGGAAAGTTCAAAGCCAAATTTGGATTATGCTTGCATTATTTATCAACTGCGGTAAGACTGATGAAGTCATTATGAGAAAGTGTGAGGAGGGTGTATAACTTGGTCCTGCTACTGTGTATGTGTGTTAGGAAGTTAGCAAGTAAAATCATCTCTACTTGAGAGCCTGTGGCATGGTTCCCAGCAATCAGAAGAGAGATTACTGCTATGCTTGCTCTATGGAAAGTATGCCTGTAAAGCTTCTTGGAAAAACATTCAAACTACATAAGGTGCTTAATGCTTTAATTCTTAATCCATTTTCAGCCAGCAGGTCACAAAATGAAGGAGAATGAAGTTCAGCAATATTTCTCCTGCAAGGCAGAATTGCATTGCATTTCTACAATACATTGGTATCAACATCTCACATTTCAGTTAATACAGGTTGTGTTGTTCTCCTTTTTGCCGATTGCTCGAATGTCTGCATTCTAGTTTAATGCTGAAGTGCTACCAAGGTCTTTTTTAGCAGTTTCTCTAGAAGCTGTAATGGAACAAGAAACCTATTTGGATAAACAGCCTTCAAAAAGTGTTAAGCACAGCTGCAAGGGGGCTGACATCTGCTCTAACATCGATTTCATCTCTGTGTAATTCCCTTAGTTTCTGATTATTTGTTTACTTGTTAGTCTCAATTAACAGCCTGTGATTAAAATAAAATTATTTCCCAATTAGTGAGTCATGGGTGATTTTTAAGGGATTCAAATCATTACAGATGACACAGACTTTCCAAGCTCCTTATGGTCATCCTTTTCCCCAAGGGATCGCTCTGCACATTTTGTGCTCTTTCCATGTAGTGGAGTTAGGAAAGTCTTAGATCAGATTGTAGTCCAGCAAAATCCACATATTCCAAACCCCTGTAAAGCTGTGCCTATCCACAGGCACCACTTTGCCACTTAAAGTCTTCTAATCTGCTGTTTCTCTGTAAACTCTGCTTTCAGCAGGCACACTGGCCATTGCCATGGTCACTGGCCATGAGGCCCTGTATGGGATATACAATTCCCATAGAGAGGATTCTTTACTATTTTCCCAAGAACAGAAAGACACCACAGAACTGGCTTAACTTGCTTCCTTGGGAAATGCTCCAACAGGCCTGCTACAAGGACCTCTAAAAAGACAGTGAAACCAACTTGTTTCTGGAGTGGCACTGGGGAGGATGAATTACACCAGAAGATATAACCAGATGTGCCTTCTCCTTCAAGCAGATGAGTACTGTCTGCTGGACAGCAGGTGGTCTCTCTCATTCAATTCCTGCTTCCTACAGCTATCTTAAACCATTTGAAAATATTAGCAGGCAAGAATGGACAGAAACAGGAAAAGATGAAGACTTTCAAAGTGCTGGTGATAAAACTAGGCTTCGAGATTTATAATTTAAACACCCAAGCAGAACTGGAGTCATCAACAGGGGCAGTGACACTCACTACTTTCAAAGCACTCAAGAAATTTTGGGTGCTCAGTATCTTGGAAAAATGAAGCCATTATTGTGCAAGTGCCATGGTTGGAAAGTTGCAGCCACTATGTCAAATTTTCCTTCGCCTGTTCCCCTCCTGCACTGCAGAGCAGTTACAAATTCAACCTCAGTTTCCTTCCTTATGTAAATATATGAACTGCCATGGGTAAGACACCATAGGCAAAGTATCTCTATTCATACTTTCCTTACAGAATAATAACAAAGAACAGAATATTTTATACATTACTTTTCAGAAACATAAGTGATGCTCATCCTCAGAGAAGTACTACACCAATCTTCAAAGTTTATCCACATTTCTGATCACATGTGTCAAGTAGCAAATCATTGGTTAATAAATAAATATAGCTTCCCAACTGAAAAACAGGACTAAATGACAGGCATTTTAGATTCAACAGCCTAAACCAGATTTGTCTCAGTTTCTGCCACTGATACCCTTATAAACCTCTATAATCCCATAGTCTCTTTTGGAGCTTTTAAATATTTATTTTTGCACGACCTTATCTTAAGTCTTGGTTTGTGCAAGAGGATTTCCTAGATCACTGGTAAATACCAAGACACATGAGTTCTGTGGACATGGTCATCCTTAGGCCGGGGAGTAGTGAGACAGGCTCACCAGGACTTGACACACCAGTGCAGCTCAGCCTGCCCCACGAGTGGAAGGAGACATTGCCATCTAGCTGCATGTTGAATAACTGGGATATAGGAGTTTGCATGGATGAAGCATCCAGTGTTAACCAGGTAAGCTTGCTGACAGTTGCCACAGAGAAGGTCCCTGACTGCTGAGGAAGGATTACCCACTCTTCATGCCAGTGACTGTAAAAAACATGCGTGAGGAAGGGTTAATGCCCTTCTTTAACCAGAAGAATCTACCCCAGTTCTTAGATACTTAAATGTCTCTGAGCACCAGCCCTAAGTGATGTAGAAACATAAATCCTATTTATTTATGTTTAACCTACTGACTCTCGAGCTATTAAAGAATAAAAGTCAATTTAATCTGTTTGTAAAGCTCGTTTGTTTTTTTATCAACATGACAACACTTGCCAGTCTTCTCCCTCCTTCCAGTGCTCAGCAACAGGCTTCAGATAAGACTTGACACAGGAAACTCTTGCACAAACCTGGGATCCAATGCAACCAGCCTATAAACAGGCCAATGCTCCTGAAAACTACTACACCTCTTTGGAGCAGATAAGGCTCTCTGTTCAGTCCTGTTTACAGTCACCACTCCCACAGAAACAGAACACCCGGGGTTTGCCAGACCACCCTGAAATAATCACAAAATCTGTTTGCAAACAAGGCTGAAATAATTTACTTCATTCTGTGGAGGTAAGGGTTATAAAATAAATTTGCAATACACTTTAAAAATAAAAACACAGGACAAGAAAATACAAGTATATATTTTATTTACTTCCCACAGTTTCTTTCATCTGTTTCAGCATCACAGCTAACTGGAGAGCCAGGCCACATCCCCTCTTGAGACTACCCAGGGCTATGGTGTTCTTAGATCTGCCTGCTTCTGGGAGGCCAATAGAGGAGAACAGGGCTGAGCTCTCCTTCCCCAGCCTGAAATGCATCCTCCCTGTAAGGGTCCCCTGGAGCTAACTGGGCATGGGAACACCACACAGTCATGCCAGCATGTGAAAGAAAGGAGATACCTAATTTCTCCTCCCTCCTTAGATCCTCCTGATATACACATATCTACAGTATTCTTCATCTAGTTTAGCTTCCAGAATACAGCTTTAAGCTGACTCTGATTGTACAGCCTTCTGAAAAAATGGTCTGAATTGCAATGCACACCCTGAGAAACAAGTTCCTTGGGCTGATAACATTCCTTTTACTCTGAGATTTGAGCCCAAATACGAAATGATGAAACCAGGAAAGGGGGGGTTTCAGTCAAGCAAGCTTCTCTTCCCCATGTACCTGGCTAGTTTTCTGAGGTCGTCTTCTAGGGACACTGTCACACTCTGCCAAGAAACTTAAGATAACCTTCAGATTTAGTAGGGTTTGTTTTTTAAACCTGTAGCACTGCAATTCCTACTGTCTTCCAAAGCTCCATACATGAAAACCATGAGACCTGGTAAGACTCAACTTGTTAATAAATGCAAAGACTAGCAAATCATACCCACACTTTGGAGCAAATGCAAAGGGTATGACTAAACACTCAGCTCCCACTACCATCTTTCCAGAGGTGAGATCTCAGAGGGACAATTGCTTGTTCCAGCCAGCAGACAGAGCCTACAGCTCCTACTTCTCCATGCCAGATAGGGGTGGAGAGGCCAAATTCCAATGTGCAGTAAGTTCATAAAAGGGATTAGAGACAAAACTCCGCAGATATCTTGATGTATCACCTTGTCTGTTCTTTCATGACAGATTTCAGAGAGTGCTTTTCTATTCCTAATACAATGAAACATGCACCCATCACAGACAGGCTCCTGGGAGAACACACCAATGAAAATCAGATGGACCTGGAGAGTGACAGGCTTTACTGACCTCATGTGGCAGCGACAAAACTAAGACACCACAAAGTAGCTCTATCTCTTTTTTTGTTCAAGAGCAAAAGGATTACATTTCTGGAACAGAAAACAAACCTTATTCTTCATTTCTGATGTTAACAAACTGCAGTAAAGTTATGTCACAAAAAAAGATAAAATCCTAGATTCAACCTGCCTTGGAAAGCAATGATTTATTCACATCTGATTTCCCACAGAAATACTAATTCTCCCTTTTGTGCTTATTTGTGTAAGGCTGCAGTAGTCATCAGGTATCTCTACAAATTGCTGAGCAGCCCGGGAGAAGAGCATGGGGTCAAGCCCCTGGCTAGCAGCAGGCTCACAGCCCTGCGCTTTGCCACACACAGTCCCTGGAGCCGAGCTGGAAGTGGGCAGTGGGATGGACACCAGTGGCTGCCCAACAGCTGCTGCCTGCTTCTCTCTATCTTTTCCTACCTGTTCTGTAAGGCCAAGCAGCCGGAGGGAGCTGTGCTGCTGCACTGAGCCATGTTTGCAGCAGAGACCTGGCAGCGGTGGCTACAATGGTAAAATAGGAGCTACAGCCCTATTTCCTCTAACAAATCTGCATCTGGACCCTAACTTCCAACCTAATCCACTGGGCTCAGTACATTGTACCAATTCTTAAAAGCAGCCCGGGCTGTCTTTAAATTAAATTATGTTTTCATGTGGAAACTACAGAATGCAGCAGCCCATAGCACGTGATAAATTCCCGACCTCCGAGGGAACAGAGCCTGAATGAGGACGGGGACATGGGTGCACCAGCTCCTCACACCTGGTTGTTCTTTTGTGGCAGCTTCAGAAAATGCATTTGAAACCCCCCTTTGACAGAACTGAAGGCAACAGGAAAATCTGATGTTTACATTCAGTAAATACCTGGCTCGGGAACACATGGCTACATACACTTCTGCACTGCAAATGTGATGGAAAGTAACAGAATTTCTGTTTTAAAATTCAAAAAATGGTCCAAAGTATTTACACAGTTCTACTATGTGTCTTGTTGGTATTTTGGGTCTTGCACCTGCTCTGACTGTTAGTCTCTCTCCAATGTTAAAAACCTAAACAAATGGGGAGAAAAATCCTTCTACATTAAAAAAAAAAAAAAGTCAACTCTGTATTCAAAACTAAGAAAAATACTTATTTTAGAAAGTGTTTACTCTAGTGCCCTCTATTGCTGAACCCCCAAAACAGCCAGCATCAAGTTACCTCTCAAATTAGCACTTCCTTCTGGTTTTCCTTTAAAAGAAACCTGACCAAACAGTAAGAACTGGAAAGAAAAGTATCATTTAGGTCTAGCTGCCTGCACTTCTGAGAAGCTGCGAGTTCCTAATCAGACCTGAGTTAACAAACTCCCTCTTCTTGATGGAATTAATAGCAGACAAGAGGTACCACCTTCAGTTCACGGAGGGGAAGGATTGTAGAAAAGTGGTCCTCATTGCTCAGAAGAGACCTAATTTACCTGCTTTACCTGCCCACAGCATTGGGAATTAATTCTGAATTGCTGCTGAAGGATCAATAATCATGCTATCAGAGGAGATAAAAACAGCAATTACACCCTAACAGGACAGAAGCCAGACCTTTAACTGACATCATATGAAATGTTAAAACTTGAACTTTCTGCCAAACAAAACCTGCAGTCTGTGATGTTTAAATGTGAGATGAGAAAAACATCAAATCAAAGCCATCAAATTAAATGAAGCTTAACACAAAAAACAGTTGTGTTTTGCGGATCATTTCTAATGCTGAGTACAGCTCAATTCTGAGCATGCTTTCACATGTTGCATCCAAGCTCGGTCTATGTTTACATATCAGGCTCTAATGTTACATTATCTCTTTAAAACAGGTAATTCCACACTACTAATTTATTAATGTTGCTCTTCATAAATGACCAACCCATAGCTTTTATTTCAGATGTTATAGGTCATCATTCCTACCCTGATAGTGGACCTTGAAGCAGGTGCTTAGTTTAATGCACATAGTTGGTCATCCTCTTTTCTTCCTCTTGTCTTCCTACGAGCTCTCAGGGCAGCAAAGGGATGCAGTGGAAAGAAACAGCATCTTCCAACTGCTATTGCTTGATATTGGTAAAGGAAACAAGAAATGTGGCAGCAGAAAGCAAAATTAAATCTTCCAAAGTACTGCAGAAGAACAAGCCGTAGGGTGTAGTAGCAATTCCTGGTGATACTGACATCTCTCATGTTATGGACATTCACTTCAGTAATCCTCAGCCAAGCAGCAATTGAGCCCATGAGATGAAGTTCAGCCTCTGAACAGATTTTTTTTTTCCCTACACTTATTACAGGTTTATGAAAATCTCAGTAACTGTCTGGGTACAAATCAGGATTTTCCTTTGTAAAGGAGGCAAAGTTGGCAGGTATTTGTCTTGTCTCATGTAAAATTGGTAGAGCCAAGGAAAAAGGAATTTGGTGGGATGCCACATTTGTCTCATCTAATTATCAGAGAAATAGAATAAAACAACACACGGTGTAATTTGCAAAAGCCATATAACTGGTAAGAGGTGTGAATGATAACCACCGTGGAGAAAAACATACCATGGATTATCTGAACACCAACAGGATGCATCTCCCTTGAAAAATACAAACTTAAAAATAAAGGGAAAATGAAGCAGTTATTTAATGGATGGAGAATTACACAGAAATCAACAATAGTGAGAGAAGTTTACATATTCTCTAGCCTTTACCAGTATTACACTTGAAAAACACAGTAACAGATGGACCAAGTTAGATGAAAGATCTATCTAGGCCAGTAGCCTGCCTTGGGTAAAGCCTTCCAGCAGATGCTTAGGGAACACGAACAAGAAAGAAAAGTGGATTTCGAGTGATATTTCTCCCCTTATACCCTACTACTCTGGAACGTAAAGCAAATGAGCCAGAGTCTGTATCTGCATCTTTTTATTTAATATCCCCTGATGTCTCTTTCCTCCACGAATTTATCTTATCCTTTCTTGAATACATTTACATTCCTAGTCTCCTAAACATCCTGTATCAGTCAGTTCCTGAATTACAGCTGACTTACATGCACATACATGCATGTGAAAGAGTAGTTTGTTTCAAGCTTCTCATTTGGCCATTTCTTGGCATAGCCCTTGACTTTTACACTATAATGAATGGTAAATTAACTATGCTGTTTTCAATTCTCCACACTGATCTTAGAAGGACAAAAGCATGTTCTCCTGCAGCTGCCTCCTAGCGAGTGGAAAAGAGTCTGTAGAGTTTACTAATGTCTTTGATAATCCAAAGTCTTCTCTTGTATCTTCAAATACTACTATACCCTTTTTAAGTGGGCAACATGACCAAACTTCTTCATATGACATGTGGGCAACACACAGTTTTCTGGGTTTTCACTTCTTTTTTAATCCTAAAGCTTCCATCTATTCAGTTCCCTTTTACCTCAGACATTGGGAAGAGTTTCTTCAGAGAACCATCCACATGATTAATTCTGTCTTCCAAGTAATAAAAGCTAAATTAGAAGCCACCGCTCTATAGGTGCACTCAGCATTTTCTCCACATGGTTTAGTTAATATTTATCAACACTGAGTTATGTTTTACTGCCCAGTCACTTGGTATGATATGTTTCTTCCACAGCCTTCTACAACTAACTTTAAACTACCCTGATGACCTGTTGACACTGACATCCTCCACCCATCTTCTTTTTCATTTTTTCAATAAATGCTTTTTTTATTCCAGATGCTGGCACAGCTTCCTCTGGAGCTAAGTAAGTGCACTTTTAAGCAAATCATATAAGCAAAAACAAACCTATACATACTTAAAATGAAAAGAGATAGGAAAAGTGCATATGGATATGTTTCTGAAAAAGAAACGATAAACTAAAGTTATGCTTCTGCAACACAAAGGATCTTTAAATGACACATGCCCATTAATAATCGATGTATTCTTAAATGAACATTGGACACAAGCTATTAAGAAAATGCAAAGCAAATGGTCTGAAATGTCTGAAGCAGATAAACAAATATGAACTGAATGGACTGCACCCAATGCAGGCAGAAATCCTGTATGTATGGTCTGCTGGTAAAAGGCCATTATCTTCTACCTGCTTCCAATCTACTGCAGTATCCTACCCATCTCCAGCACTATATAGATCATAGCCATGAACTAGATGTTCAGGAAACAAACAGATACAGCAGTCTGCAAAAGTTGGATCAGAAGCCTCAGTTACCCACCCCAGCAGGTCCCAGCAAGACTCCATCTTGGGTTGCTGGATCCACGAGCCAGAACAGCCACCTGCAGTCATAAGTTCTCCTTGCCTGCTACCAGGTTAGGTTTAATTATAACTGATTTACATCTGAGCTGTCTTCCACTGAGACAGTGTCCTTCTGCTCCCTCTCCTTCTAATTAATCCTTCAAATTATATTCCCTTAGAGGCAACCATCTTGTCCACCCATGTAAGCTTGAATGCTCCAAAGCCACTGTTCCCAAATTCCCCTACACATTTATCATCTGTCTTGGGCCAAAACTCTGTCCATCATTCCCAGAGATGGACACTCTCCTGAGTACCCCTCTGAAAACACTGCAAGCCCTTGCTTGGACTGATGTGTCCATCACACCACAGAGCATTGCTTCTATGCACAACACAGATGATCCTCATAAAAAACTGGGGCCTCAGTGAACTGTGAGGATGGCCAGGTGAATGTTTTTTTACTAAAGGCACAGGAGACATACCAGTCCTCACTGGACAGTTGCATGTATCTGCACAGAAGACATGGACCTCACTACAGGGGACTGCAGAGGTGTGACAGGCCACTGGCCTGGGGGAGCGGGGGAGTCAGTGGCTTTCACCAAGTGGGTTTTGACAAGAACACAAATACGGTGACATTATCTGTTGTCACGGTTTAGGGTCAGGGAGGCCCAGATATGTGGTCTCACAAATGCTACCTCTACATATCCAAACTGTTCCCAGAATAACCTGATTAAAGAGGTCACATAAGGACACAGGTGTTTGCAGCATAAGCCAATGTGTGTTAGCTGGCCAAATATGAAAATAAGAAACAAATTCACAAACATATTACACTATGACACTCTCAATAGACATATGACACTAAAATTATGTTCTCCCTTCCCCTATATGCTCTAGTTTTATTTTGTCAGCTGGGTATATTTTAGAGAAAAAGTTTAAAGGTTGACATTTCTCTTTGATCAGTTAAGGCTTTAGATGTAAATTCTTTAAGATGTAGCAAGTTTAAGGGATATCACCATACCTCTGTACAGGTTTCCATTGATTTTGCATAACATGTATTATGTAAATGTGATTTTACAGTGGACGTGACCATTCTGAACAAATATTCTTTACTAACTTTAATGTTAGAAAAGGACTAAAGGGGTAACTCACTACAGTAGAAAAGTTGCAAAAAAACCCCAGCCAACCGTGAAGGGTAAAAATCAACCTCAGACTGTGTGAAATACAGTTAATTTAAGAATTTGACAATATATTCTCAATTTATGCCCTCTGAAAGAGCCTTCCTCTGTACCTAGTCAGGATGGTGGTTTAAAACTGATGAGAACCCTCTGAAGCCGCAAGCTGAGCATAAAGCTCTTCATGAGCCAGTAGGATTTGACAAGAAACACAACTGCACAAAATCACCCATCTCAGACTGACTTAATTTGCTGTGTTTGTTTATTTATTTATTATGATGGCTTCAGAGCAAGCTGAGTTTGCCAATGGGGCAGTTTTGTCAATGTAAAAAAAATGTCAGCAAGCACTGTGCTTTTCATGTTTTCCACGGGATATTATGGGTTGCTTTTCTGAACAGGTCTAAAATCTGTTTTTCTCCTGTATAAGCCTGAAAAATGTCATAAAGGTTTAAACCAAGGCAGATTATAAGATCATCTCTGCCAAGGATGAGCATTAGTTACTTTGGAAGAAAGCACAAGAAACAATAACAGTTGTGGGATCTGAGCCACAAAATTATCTCAGACTAATCCCTAATTGTTAAAAATTAGCTTAAACCCTGAAACAAGAAGATTTATGTCTCTTTCAAAGCTTTTCTTGTAGCTTCAATTGTCATAATATTGAATATTCTTATTCTTCCAGACCCTCTAAATCTTGTTACATTCCTGACCTCAGCAGCATCCTCTGGTAATGAGTTTTACAATTTAATTACATGCTGAATAAAAAAAAAAAAAAAAAAAAATCTTTTCATCTGCTTTACATTTGCCACCCTCACCTTATTCCTCTGCTATAAGACAGAGAAAATAGGAGCTACTTGTCTATTTTGATTTTTTTTGATCTCTGCTTTCTATAGTCTTATCACGGCCCTCTATCATACTTTTTCTAATTCCTTTGTCTTTCAATACCCCTCCCTGCATGCATGTACTTTATCATGATAAAACTTCTAGTCACATGATGTGTCAACACAAATTCTATCAAGATGTAGGAAAAAATGCAAACATATTTCAAAGAAATAAAGACTCCAGAAGCCTAAATACTACATCCTTCCATTAAAGCCTCTTAAAAAATGTTATGTACTTAAACTAAATGCACTTAAAATGTCATCAGTTACATTTACTATCTTTTGAACCATGTCTAAGATTATTTTTAGTCCTTTTTTTTTTAATCAAATCCAGTTACTGAAGAGTACCCTCAAATTTTCTTCCTTCTTTAGTGCTTAGAAAGGAGCACGTGAGCTGTAGTCAATAGTCCATGCAAGCAATCCCAAAGTATCCATCCAAGGACACTCTGGAAAACTAAGGATTTTTAGGAATGACAACCTAATTATGCTTCGATGGGTCTTTGTGAAATTGCATCAAATGCAACTCTCTGAACACAGTGACTTACAACAGTACTAAATTCATTGTCACACTTAAAAACTAATTTTGTGCTTCAGCAGATTTTGTTTCTGTGTCAGGCAGAGGGGACACAGCATCCTGAGATGTGGAGTGATAGAAGCAGAATGAAAGCAACAAGTCTGAGGGTACTATGTAGAGGCACAGTGCCGTCTCTTGGTTCAAATGATGTATGATACCACACAAAATCAATGACAAAGCATATTAGACAATGTAATTTCTGCTCTTCCTAACATGTCCAAATCACAAAAGTCTCTCTTTTGTTGCTGTTGAAACATTAATTTATCTGTTAAAGCATAAGTGGCTAAATACTATCAGTAAGAACTATTGAAAGCTTTAATTATCAGCTGGGTTATTCATCTGTGGAAAAGCCTAGTGATGCAGAATTGTTTTGCTGGCTCATCCTGGCTGAGCTAACTGAAAAATGCTGTTAGTGCCAATACTGGAGCAAACCCTGGCAGAAGGGCAGAAGCAAGGACAAAGTTGAAAACTCTAGTGTGCTGGAGGTGAGGGCAAATCTCTTTGTGTACCAAGGTAACTAGAAGATCAGTACTGCTCAGATGAGGCATAAGTGTTGGAGAACTCTCTCAGAAGGACAGAAGGGCAGAAGGGCAACTTGGTTAAGAGTTAGCAAAATGTGGTGTTCCAGAGTGGCGGAAGAATGTGATTAATATGGTAATTCCTCAAGAACACAAAAAAAATTCTGGCTGCTCAATGAAATGGCAGAAATGTTCATGGGCTTCAGTATAGCTAAGGTTTCATGCCACTTGCTTTCCTTTTAAAGACTGAAGAGCAATCATCAGTGCAAACAAGAGCTGTATCCCCTCCCCTGTGAGAGGAGCACCAGGACTTCAGCTTCCAGTTTATTACAGATGTCCTTGATGAGACTGGCTTCTGTAAAGTTACAAGAAGCTTGAGATTAATTTTTACAGTAAGATTTTTCTTTCTGCTTGGAAGCAACCTTGTGCTAGAATGTCACATTTCCAAAGCCACAAATTTGTGATAATCATGTCACTGGATGGATAGAAAAAGACTTCTATGGCATTTCTGACACTATTCACTAATTCAGTTCAAAAAAAGATGCTAATACAGACATTAAAACGATGGTAGAAAGGCAAATGTTATTCAAGCCACTAGATATAGAGGGAGACAGGAGAAAAACTGCAAGTGTTATTTTTAAAGCTCTCAAAATTCACATTGTTTCTTGTTACAAGTCATGAATGCAATTATTCTTTTGGAGGGAAAAGGTAACTGACATGTAAACATTCTAAAATGTATGTAACTCAGCTAGCAATTAAAGCTCTCAATAACATTTATTTATACTTCTTAGCCACTTACGCTTTTACAGTTATAAAAGAGGTGCAGAAATGATCTGATGTATTAGAAGAACTCATGATGAGTTGATCTATTAGGAGGACTTGAGATTACCAATATACAAACAGAGGTTAATTAGTGCTCTAGCTTTACTTAAGGAAGAGCTTCAAAGAACTTCAAAGAACTGGCATTTCTCTCTGGATACTGGAAATCCTGTCTTTCACATAGGAAGAAGCCACATGTCATTTAGATGGTACAACCTCCCAGAGTCACACATCTCTTACTTGAAGTACAACACTAAATAGCTCAGCTGCAGAACTGACCCAAATCCCATCCCATACAAATGGAAATTTGGTATTAATGTTGTAATACTTGCAGAACTGCCAAGTTCACCACTTCAGTCAAAACAGCCCTCATTAAAAGAATACCTGTCTTGTATAATTAGTCCTTTAAGAAGAAGAGAATTAATTCAGCTTCCCAAGCTATGACAGTGCATGTTCTTCCACCCACCCCAAGAATATACCTCAGTCCCAGATTTAACAGGCCACTCTAGTGGGACACAACAGCCTTTGGGCTTTCATGGTATTCATGAGAATGTTAATCTGAGAGACGCAAATGCTTCTCCTCCAGGACTGGACAAGGATCAGAGCACTGAGTTGTTAGAAGCAATGCCTTTTCCTCACTGGTGGTCTGAGTGGTACTGCATGTCAGCTGATAGATAGAAGTGAAGGACAGTGCATCACTACATCACACAAGCCCTCTCTAAGCTGCTCATTGCTTTGTGTGAACAGCGGTACAATGAGTTAAGATCTTGAGTCAGTTCGATCTTCACACAGCCTTCTAGATAATTAAGAGGTTAAGGCAATACCATATCATTTTCTGGAAGGTATTTGAGTCATATTAGAGCTCCTATATACATAACTAAGGGAGAAACAAGGTCTATAAAAACAAGGCACCAAATATCACTAACATGAATGTTAATACGAATAAATTATACAGCCACAAGAGAATTCTTCATCTGAACAAGTCTAATGAACCCTCTATTGCATTTCCAGAATATTTTTACAGTTTTGCCTAGTAAGCCTCAGAGAATGGAAAAAGGCAAACAATGCTGGCCTGGAAAAGTTAACCAGCTGAACAGAAATAATTTTTTTTTTCCCTTTGAATTTCTTTTTAGCAAGAAAAATATGTCTCAAGAAACATAACAGCAGACTTACCAGCCGACTTCCAGAGAAGTTTTACTGTCCTCCGCCTCCTCGAACTGCTCAATGATTTTGGAAACCAGTAAAAAAACCGTGCTATCCTCCTGATGGTTTTGCTCAAGTCATTTCTTATTGCCATAGCTGAAAGGGCTCCACAGCTACATCGGGAACAACAGACACAAGTATCCAGGCAAAGAGAGGAGAGTCCATGAATACCCACACAGAGTGCGCTCGCTCTGAGCTCAGCGTCAGCCAGCACGTCTCAGGACCACCTGTTAGTACTAAATCCCCTCCCTCCCCGTCACTCTGCTCCAAGCCCTCCAGACCTCCCTCTTCACTATGAGAAGCAGCTATATTAATAGATGCTTTGGCTAAAGACAGACCAATGCTTCAGTCTTAACCTGGTACTGTGTTTCCAGTGATGCTAAAATGAGACATGTTTTTCCAAATAAAGGTTTTGAAGAGCTCATTTGTTCATCTCTAGCTACCTTTTCTAAGCATAAACAAACTTCAGAACTGATAGAGACAAGTCCCTCTCAAAAGCCCTTAGTTTAAATTAAGAGCATTTTCTCTAGAGAAAGTGTTTCTCAAAGACTTGCTTATGAAGGTTGATTGCAGTAAATTTAACAGAGATTTCTACTGATACACCAAGTGTTAAATATGTGACTTGTAATGGATTTTAAGGCCAATATAAGAGTCAAATCATTCACTGCCACAGTTTACTTGAGAATTGAACATCTATCAACATATTGCTATCCAAAGAAATTAACAGCATCTCAGTACTTAGACTACACATGCTTCAAGCATGCTATATATTCAATCACAAATCCAGAGATGATATGAACTAATGTATGCCCCACCTCGAACATTTACTAAGAATTTTAGCATACACTTTTTAACAGTAAGACTATTTAACTATTTCCCAAGCTTAGCATCATTTCATCGACTATATCACATGTTTCTCTTCTGCTTCTAGTATTTTATTTGATTTTTTTTTCTTCTGCTAGATGATTTGGATGGTAGAAAACACTGAAAACCAAGACTAATGTCATTATGAAACAAAGATCCTTTTATATCAACCTTTAAACTACAAAGAGTGAGGGCTTTGTTACACTAGCTACGTTCACAGCACACAGTTAATAACTCTTCTAGAATTCACAATGTATTTTTCTACGCTAAAATATGCGAAGTATTTAACCCTATTTTATACAACTGAGCTTTTTAACGTACTACTACTTCTCAGGACCAAGCCAGATTGCATTTCCTCTGGTCAATATGCCTCTGAAAATAAATAAACATTTCCATTTATACTGTATCTGCCAAAATTCTTCAGCCAGTGTCAATGAAAGAGCAGCAGGCAGGACTTGGGCTTCCAGATTTGTCTCTTGTTTGAGCTCCACCCATCATACCACCAGGAATTTAGTAGCAAAGTGACGGTTTTAGCATAAGTAGGAGGTCTGCCACCCATTTCAGCACATGCAAGGAACAAAGTTAAAGGCCCAACAGCTAAATTGATTCTTTCAGGAAATATCATGGGTTTGAATGTTTGAATGAAGAGCATCTGCCAAATTCAGAACCAAACAATGACTTTTTTTCTGAAAAAAAAAACCAAAACATAATGAAAATCAAAGTGGCAAAATGCACCCGCACTATTTCAGACCACAAGTCTGCTAAGATGGCTAGTTTTATAATTTGATGAAGAATTCATACAGATATGTAAAGTCTTTAGCAGAATGTGAAAGGCACAGGGATATCTTTTTGTCACGTAACAGAAAACACCAATACAGTATTTTTGTTATACCTGCATTTTCTGAGGCTTAAAAAGATATTTGGTAAAACACATCAGAATATAACTATATAAAGGAGTAAAAAGCCTTTGCTGATGAGAATACCAAGCCTGTGGAGGTTTACATCTTACAGGGTTTATTTCCTTACTGGAACAAAAAAATAGGCAGGAGCATAAAACATTGCATATTACTTTAAGGCAAAGAGAACTCACTTTGTAAAAACAAAAGTCAGTTGGACGAATCTGACAATTATGCTGTGCAACAAACCAGCTAATACAGATGAGAACATGGACCTGAATTCAAACTGAACTGAACAGCAGTCGTAATTAGCCTTGCAATAATTTCATGACTCCTCCATCACTTTACATTTCTAGGCTCTCGTCAGACAAAAATGTAGAGCTAATGGACAACAGCCTGTCCCTCACAGCTCACAGATGAGGGCTCTGTGATGGTGACGAGCATTCCTCTCAACCTGAGCTGTTAGCTGTAGAAAAGCCACTGCGCTGTGCACAGCAATGAACCACTGTCAGCCTGCATCAGGCTGCATCAGCTGGGCAAGGGAGAGTTGACAGACCCCCTCCTAAGAGAACTCCGATTGCTTACATTAAGCTGTAGCATTGCTGAAGTTAAGAATTCACTTGATTAAAAAGATACTACCCAGGGCTACATGTGTACCTTTCCATACCCTAACAAAGAGACAGCACATGGAGATGCTTTCCAAGGAGGACAGAAGGACTCAAAACGTGAGCAGAGGCACACTCTTGACCCCTGCTTCTTTTTAAGAAAAAAAGCCATGTAAAGCTTTTTTTTCCTGCAGCAGATTTCAACCCCCAAGTCATCCTCTGCTCATCTGAGCAGTGTGCTGGAGGAGGGGATGGAATGATTGCTGCCCATGCTGCCATCCCACCTGCCTGGGAAGGGAGGTGAGCAGCTGTCCCCTCTGCTATGTGAGCAGCCTCTGACCTCCTACTTCCCTGCAATGGTGCAAAGGTCAGGTCTCAGAAGGGTTCTGTGAAGGGCAGAAATGGCACGTGCAGATTCTATGTGTGTGGTGCTCATCCTGTGTGCTCTCCAGACACAGACCAGGATGGGTGGCAAGTCACTGCCTTGTCAGGAGAGCTGGGCACACCATGCTGCTCTCAGCTTCTGCCCCACAACCTTCTTTCCATGTGCAAACCTGTGCACACTGGTTGGAAAACAAAGGGGTTCTCACGAAACATCCAGTGGTTTAAATGCATCGCTGTCTAGCCCAAGCTACAGAGCTGGGCAGACCAGCTTTGACTGGAGCTACACAATGACCCAGTGGCTGCCTTACAGCATCACCCTTCCATGCCCACTGCCAGAGCACAAGAGAAAAAAAAACAAACAAACAAAAAAAATCCCTATTACGTAAAATACTAAAAATATTACATAAAATATGCTCTCTGAGTGTTCCAAGTTATATATTTCTTAAAGCAGATTCTTTGCTGATAAGGATTTGTTAGAGAAATGCAGCAGTGCTGAGATACCATAAAAATTGAAGTCTAATGATGATGAGGAGCACAGACAGTGGTACCAGATATGGGGCAGATGCAGAATTTTCTCTGCTCTGCGTCAGAAGAGCATTTTTCCTCAGTGAGGAGTTACTGCAAATTCCACTCCCCTCAGCTGTTAGGTAGCAAAGGATTGGGATGAGCAAAGGATTTAATTTGCTTTGACTTAACTGGAACTACTCCATTTAGTCTGGTTTCAGGAACAAAGCTCCCCACACACCTATTCACAGTGGGAACTGTGCACAGGAAGAGCTAAACATATTAAGGGGTATCTGCTTGCCTGCATTAGCAAATGTCCCTATTAGGAGGGCTCAAATTGAGTTTTTGCTTTCTTTGTAGACAATAATGCACTTAGAAAATGAGGTGGTGTCTTTTGAACCTGTCACAGTGTGTCTATGTGACACTACACTATATGCCACACAAGCAGGCAGAGTTCAGTGCAGAAAGGTATTCACAAGCCAGTCTTCACAAGGCTATTTTCCATATTGATGGAACTTGAACTTTCAGAGAAGGAGGAAGAGACTTTGAGACCTTGACAGACTGTTTCCCTTTGGTTTTCACCCGACAGAGATCTGAAATGGACTAAAAGATTTAAGCAATCCAGAACTGGGTTATGCAGAGAAACACTGTACCTATATGCACAGGATGTGTGAAACACATTTATCTAGAAATTATAAACAAAAGCTGTGACCTTCCTTAAACCCTGTTCATTTGTGTGTCAGAGTAAATTTTATCCAAGGAGAAAGAGAGGGGTCCTGCCTAACTAGCCCCTGGGCTTCAGCTTTAGATTTCATATTAAACCACAATTTATAACATCATCGTGTGTGACAAAGCCATGCAGTTGCTGGGAAGCTTATAAGGAACACAATACAACTACTAAAAGTAAAGAAACAAAAAACTGCTGCATTTGAGCTTAGTTCAGCAAAACTAGCCGAATACTTCTGATTTCCAGCTCAGCTGTTCATCCCTCCCTAATCCAAATAAGTAGCTATATTTGTGAGCTTTCTAAAAAAACTTTTCTCAGCAGCTGCAGATACACAAAAAGAAGGGATTAAAAAATAACCAGTAATTTGCAATCTGCAACTTCTAAAACCCTGCCTCGATTTGAAAGATGGCAATTGAAGAACTGTAGTACTCAAACTGATGTAAAACACATTTGTTATCAGATTTAATGATCTATTACATAGCAGATCAATAAAAATGGTTAAAATAGAATTGCACAGACACCATTTTAGCTGTGACATCAAAAGTATTTCACATGTTCAATCCTCTGTTATCAAGGCTCCTAATAATTTATAGACTGACAAGTAATAAATGTGATATGAAAGAAAACTGACAAAAGGGGGAAAATGTTGAAAACCTTACGTGATGCACTACTGATTGACAGCTATGCTAGGAGACAAAAATACCATAAAAAGATTAGCAATCTAAACCTTGCTGCACATCAAACTGAACCACTACCAGAGCTATAGCACTAGAAATTCCCATCCAACCTTTTTTTTTTTGAGAAAAAAAAGTGCTTCTACTCCAGACACATTCCTATGATTAGAAAGACTTTTAAAGTAAAACAATGTGAAATTTGCATGAAACTCATCCAAAATGGAGAGGAAGCAAATGAGCATTAGATGAGCATGAGCAGTTTCAACCCTTTTTGATGGGCCTACGGAAGTCTCTCTGTACAAGCAGGTAATTGGGCTTCATCTAATTGAATACGGATGTCTGCAGCTGAGCTGGTTGTCATGGCTCCCCCTGCAGTCTCCAGAGAAAGACCAGTGCCTCTTGGGCATATTTATTCCCATTTTACAGAAAAGAATCCTTGAGATGAACTGTGCCCTGCACAGTTTCTGGAGAAGCCAGGATGACACTGTGGAAAGCAGCTCAGGGGCTGGAGATTAATAGTCCTTCTCAGATCTCCCTCTGAGCAGCAGTGGGGACAAGAAGCGGTGTTCTGACTCTTCTATGGCATACTGAGCACGCCTGAAATGGAAATCCCTGAGGTTTCTCAAGTGTGCCATCTCTGTCAGGGATGGAGGACAGAAACCAGAGCGACTGAACCCAGAGCAGGCAACCAGCATCTCCAGGTCTCATTTCAGGGCTCTGACATAAAACATACAGAAGCACTCTCCAAATATGGTGGGATTTTGGTTCATCTTCTTCAAGCCCTAAGTGCTGTTTATTCAAAATAAAATAACATAACACAAATTCAGCCTATCAATCACGTCTCAAGGTCCTCTGACATGAATTGCTTACTTCTACAGGATATCTATTGGGGAATAACTAGATTTCTCCCCTTAAGAAGTAAGGAGTAGGAAGGTTTCTTCTGAACCATAGCTCCAATGAAACATCCTAGATTTTGAGGAAGAAAATCACATTTGTTCACATCAGGTTAGTTCCTATTTCACTCCACAACATATTACACTATCATAAAATATTTTCATGCATTGTTACATGAAAAAGAATATATCTTTGTGCATTTCGGCAATATTTCTGCTTTGTTATTTTCAGTATTGTCTGTAGTACTGCACAGTTGTCACCTCTTCAGTTTCAAACACTTCAACCTGTAAAATTTGCTTTAAGTTCTTTTGCAGAGGCTGGAAATGTGTGAAGGCAGACAGGACTAGCACAGTGCTGTGATGGAAGCAAGAGTGTGAGAGAGGACACTGTTGTCCCAGTCCAGCTGAACATCAGGCAGATAACGTGCTACTTCCTGGAGACTGCTGCTGCTACAGGGTGATGCACATTGTCATTTTTAATGTAGTTTGGTTACAGGCTTACTGTATGTATGTGGGTAAGCTTGTATATCAAAATCAAAGTTGAATATCAATTTAAAAACCTAAATGCAGAGAATAGTAGTTCAATGTGAAAATAACAGATTAGTGTTAATATTAGCTTTGTAGTAGATATGATACTAGTAACAGTAAACTCAGGAAAATGATTGAGCAGCCTTTAGGAAAAACACGATTGTACATACACAGCTACACTTTAGAGTACAAGGAAAATAAAACTCAAGGCTAAACCTGGAGAGAAGACACTGAGTTGCCTTGTAACATGGCTTGACACATAGGATTTGACTCAGTGGATGATAGACCAACTTGCCTGTGGGCTTCGAGTGACTTTGTGCCAAAATTAGTAGACTTCTCAGTGAGAGCTTGCATGGAACTATCACCAAGGGAAATCAGATCGAGGCAGAAAAGCAAAAATATGTGTTACTTGTTGCTAAAGCAGTAAGTTTATTAATTCTGATCTGGTCTACTTAAAACAAAAGTAGACCAATCATTTTTTAGGGTACAAGAAAGCTGTGAGCATCCTTCTTTAGATGTCTACGTGTATGAGTGATTACATGCTGCCTGCACTCGAGATTAACAAGGGTGCGCACCTTGTATATTTATTCTCCCTTAGAAGAGTAGAAGGTTTCTTACTTTAGCCATGAGAACTACTAGATAAAAGGCAACTATTTAGACCTGGAATATAAGAGAAAAATATCCAAAAGAGATATTGCAGAGCTCAGCTTTCCCTGTAGCCCTTCGTACTTTCTTCCAACACTTCCTACACTCACTGTCAGGCTACTGTACCCAAGCTACTATACATGATGTGCTCCCCCACTACTGAACAAAATCTAAAAGGCATTCATCAGTATTCAGTACAGTGTGGAGAATAAAGATGTGTCTAGCAGCTCATATAGTCACCTAGCTAAAACTGGCATCGTCATTTCCTTTCTGTAGTGCAACATATAACTGTCTGGATAAAGAGATCTATACAAGCAGGCTGGAGGTTGCTGGTCGGTGCTACTTAGCAATGGAAGGAAGAGAAGACTACAGTCCCTGGACAAGAGCTGAGCTCTAATGCTGGCTTGGCCAGTGACCTCCTGGGTAACCTTGAAAAAATCACCTCTCAGTGCTTTCATCTGTGTCTGTTTTGCTCGACTGCTTCTTCTGTGGAAGCACACTGACTATTAAGGACTCCGCGTGGCAACCAGCTCCTATTGCTAACAGAAATGCAAAGAGAAAAAAAAACAAACAACAAAACAACTTTGCAATGAACTATGTTAGTAATTTATCAAAAATCTATTATCCAGTAAAAACTTCAGTGTTAACTTTTTTTTCCCCAATGTGTTCAAAGCACAGATACTAGCAATGTAAATAGTATGCAGTATCTAATTTAAAAGGCACCTGTATCATTATTTCCCACAAGGCCCCGAACTCCTAACCAAGCAGTGCTAACCATCTATTGAACTTTGAGCATGGTAGGACTGCTGTCCTGGTTTAAGTTAGAACAGAACTAATTTTGTCCAGTGATTTTAATTTTCAGGCTGATCTTTTCTAAGTAACTGCACTTTCAATGGCATATTTTTGCAGACAGTGTCTGCTTCTACTTCTACAAGTGATAACACTCAATGTTCACAGTTATTACCAAGGACTAGTATGCAGAAAGTCTCTTGCTTGTACTTGCAACTAGAGACCAAGGCCACTGCTGGCTCTTGTGTACCATTCTGGGGGTGCAGAAAGCAAAAGGCCACACCTGCAGGGAGAAGCGGGCAGGGCAGGTGACCCCAAACTGACTGATGAGGTATTCTAGCCCATAGACATCGTATTCAGTATAAAGCTGAGGGATCAGGAGTGTCAATCTCTCTTCTTCAAAGGCCTGTGTCCGAGGAGGACTCTGTCCATTCTGCCTTTTATCCCAATCTGTGCATTTCTGAATTCAGTCTCAGAATCCCGCTCCTGAATCTGATTCTCATCTCCTGCTGAGTCCAAACTGGGATCTCCTCAGTGCCTGCTCCACAGCATCAGTGGTGATGGTGACATAATTGTCATTAGGGTGGATGAGCTCTATATTGATTTTGTATATATTTGTATATGTTTCATTTTATTGTTTTCATTAAAGCTGTTTTAGTTTTCTTTTCCAGTCCATAAGTCTCTCTCCCTTATTCCCTTTGTCTTCCCCTCGGGGAAGATAGAGGGGATAACAGAGAATGATCTGTCATTCTTCTAGTGACCAGAGCAGCCCTAACCCTTGACAACTGTATAAAACAGGCATCAAGACACAGCAATCTCCAAAGATTTCATGTGACAAGGTCAAGTTTCTACTTAGTTTCTCAAAGCTTTCTCAGCAAGCAGACCATCAGGAGGTACCATGCTGGAGAGTAACAGTGACATTCTTACTACTAAGATCTTCTTTGCTTTTGTAAACAGATTATTGCTTTGACATTTAAATACCTATCTTGAAGACAATCCTAAATTATGAACACTGGCTGCAGAAACACTTGTTTTATCACTTTTTCATTAGCAGACTCAATTCTACTCCCATAACAGCTCTCAAATGCCAGTTTTTTCAAAACCAAGCCTTATGGCATCTGGCCTCCTTCCACCCTGCATGTGAAATGAAACACAAGGTATCTCCACGTCAAGATGCCCTAGGCAGAGAGGGCCCACTCATGACAGCCTCTGCAGGAGCTCCCTACAGAGTCGCTGCAAAGTATGTGAGGAAAACGAGCAGGAAAATCATGCGGTGTTTTCAGATCCTTTCTGTTTTGGTATCTGAATGTTATGGGATGATTTTTTTAAATTCTCCTTTCACTGCTATGCAACCTGAAGAACAACTGCTTGTGTTCTCTGTAGTCTCTTAGGGTTGTATCTGAAACATCCTAACTCTGAAGGACACCAGAATTAATAATGAACCGTTCATGAGATGGTGAAAATGAGAACAAAGAATGATGTTCAGGGGATGGGTGAAAGCCACTACATATGACAATGTATGACTTAGGAGTGGAAGATGGGATCCACACAGGAAAAGAAATGTCTGAGGCCAAGAAAACAGTAACCAAGGAACTCAGCATGTTCTCTGCAAACAGGGAGGAAAAGGGCTCAGCTCTGCATCAGTGGAAACCATGCTGTGGCTGTGAGACCACAGAGATGCCCCAGGAAGTGGAGGGAAATTTAGGGACACCGAGCATTACCCTTGAAGAGCAAGCTCTATCAAAGCTGCTTCTTGCTCTCCATTTCCACATCTCTTCCTTCCTCCCTGCACCAGGCACAAGGTCCACCTCCCCGAGCCCTGCAAGCTCCAGCAAATGCCCCGCTGGGGTAGCAGATCACCCACACTCCTTCAAACCCAACAGGGAAGAAAACAGTTCTTTCTCTGAGCTGAGCTCTACTGGCACAACCCAAACCCTGTTGCCTCCTGCTGCTCCAGCCCCTATGGATTATGAGAAAATTTGGTAATTATGGATTAGAAAGAAAATAAATTTTCAGAACTGCACATCATTAAAAAACTCACCACAGAAAGAGCAGGCATCCAGCATCACTATTTCTAATCCCCCTGCAGTTCTCACTCTTTAGATAAAACTTTCAGAGACTCCTTCAACTCTGTTTTGGTAATTCAAGTCGTAATTCTAGAAGTAGTTTTAGCAACTTAAAGCCCTCATTACACATGATTAAATATGAACGTATTCCTACTGCAAAGATAACAGACAATATCTATCCTCTTCTTTAAAGACATGACAAAGTATGTTAGCCAAGTTTGATGGTCAAAGAAATAACCTTCTGAAGGCAAAAATATCACTAATATCTGTGTTTGCTTCTTCCCTTCACATTTTACACTAATTTCTGTAGGGGGTTATCTATTTCTTTACCATTCCTGACAGGAGGCATTTAGATAATATACCCTAATTTGTTCTAAGGGGATAAGGGCCTGGGGGTTTGGTTTGGGTTTTGTTTCTTTTTACAGACACTTAAAAAGCCCTGTAATAAGAGAGATATATCACATATTAAAACATAACACCTCTGTCCTTCAGCTGCACTAAAGCAGGAGTCAGCTGCTGCATACTCAGAGCCAATATAAAAAAGATGGTAGAAATTGAACAAGGCCCCACCAAAATACCCATTTCAGCAGAAAAAAAAACCAAACCCACCCAACCCAAAAAAAAACCCCAAACCAAAAAAAAACAAACCAAAGAAACCCCAAAAACAAAAACCCCACAAAACAAAACAAAACAACAAAAAAAACCAGAAAACAACCCCAAAAAGAAGACCCTGATAGGCCCCAAAACTGTGCTATACACTTCACAAGGGAAGGTCGCTCAAAAGGCAAAGTCTGAAAAATGGGTAGAAAAGATGTAGAGAAGATTCAGTGAACAAAGCTGAAATGACTGCCCAGTAGATTTGAGAGGAAGAAAGACACTTGCTGTCTTATCTGCTCCCAGGGGCTTCTACACCTCTGCAGAGCGCCTTGCAACAGGAGAGGATTCTGCTCTGGGACAGGGGCATCTGTCTGCCTGTGCACAGATCACACTACACCCAGATAACATTACAGGCACAATGCTGCGGGTATAGAAAGTAGCACTATGGGGTAAGAGTAATAAATATCAGTTTACTGAGGTTATGCTTTTAACAAAAGCATCCATGAATTCCCATGCCCCATAACTAAATACTGGAAAGGAACAACATGTTTTTCATGGTACCTCTAAATACCATCTGCTTAAATATATTCAGCAAGTTTGAACCACACATCATGTAGGACCTATAATTTCTCTATACTCTCTTAAATGAAGAGTAAAATTTCTGAAAAAGCCTAGCAACATTTCTGCTTGTTTCAAAGAAAAAGTGCATTGGAAATGAAAGAGACAAAATGCAAGGAAAAAAAAAAAGTTACAGAAATTAACTAGTAAGTCCAGAGCAAGTAGTTCACAAAACAATTCCTTTTCACGCTCCCACCATCTATGGACACCCAGTTCATGGACCAGACTATGGGGAAAGTAAAACTGTTCAGAAACTGTATTCCAAAGCCTGGCAGTACAGGCCTTCATCTAAACCCATCAGAAATGCCTCATTTTTCAAATGGCAAATGATACAGTGGAACAGTGCAACAACTTTGGGGCTCCTACAATACATAATGCCACAGACCATGAAACCATCAATATGTATGATACTCCAGAGGACTCTGAGGTTGAAAGAAAAATTGTATGTTAGAAAAGAAAATCAACTCTTTACTGTACATCATTTCATTGGTATACACCGGAAAAATCCTGACTGCTTCTGTTTCAAACGACTTTGTGCAGATAAGTCAGGTCAGGCAACAACATTCCACATCTGTGCAGTATCACCAGGATTTTGCCCCAAATAATAGAGGTGAAAAGGTGAATGATGGAGCAAGTCTGGACTGCTAAACCAATTAAGTTGATCTTGAAAAGGAATCCAAAACAACAGCACAAGCTCAGATACTACAAAGCATCCTTTTCAGAGGTATTTCATTACGCTTGGCTTTCTTCCTGGGCTGCGGTCCAGAAATATCAGCACTGCCTTATTTTTTTTTCCAAGAAATAAGTTGCTTGAATAATGTGCACCTTGTGCACCACATTGGAACAGATGATCTTTCATCATCTTAATTTTTTTTCCATTCTGATCTTTCTTCCGTGAGTTATATAGAAACATTTTTCCAATTTTTATCAGAAGCCTAAAAGCCAAACTTGTGAATTACAAACAAAATTCTCACAAAAGGAAGGAAGACTTTTTTTCAGTAGTTTTTTTTTCACTCCAGGGAGCCCACATCACTTTATGGTGTGTACCAAGGAGTGTACAAAAACCCAAAGGTGACCACAGTCCCACTGCGAAATGACGACAGAAAAGCCCAGCCTCTACCGAAGCTCAGCTTGGGAATCATCCCTGTCCCTGTGGGGAAGGCAGGAAAGAGACACTGAAGGAAAACCCTGCTCCCATAAAGACTTCACAGATCTTTTACATAAAAGTCTGCACCTAAATACTTTAAAAGTATGCCTTTGATGTGCCCTTTGACTACTTCTCTATGCCAGAGGGAATTACTCATGCCTTTTAATTCTTATCACCAAATTCAGCACCTCTGATCTTGTCTGAGGTGGTATCTATGACTTTGTGACTCAGAATCATGACAGTTTAGTTTGTAGCTGCCTCTTTATCAGCAGTGAACCATCTGGATGATGCTGTTGCATGTTGCTTCTTAGATGATATAAAAGGAAAGTCCCTACCACTTCTAGCCTCTGAAAAACAGTTACTTGGGAACCTTTTGTCCTACCTTGCTAGGCAGATTACAATATTTGAAAGGTACATGCAATTTTAACCTCAGCTATAATCTCTGCTTCACAAGGGATAACCAAAGGAGACCATGACATTTTCATAGAGGCTACCACAGTGGCCACTGATTCAGCTGCAGTTCTGGATGTATCTGCTGCAGCTCTGAAGGCAAGTTTAGACACACCTTAGCTGCAAAGCGCACCTGCATCTGCTGGCTGCCCAAAGAGGGGTCATCTTCTTCTGTATTCACTTAATCACAGAACAACTTGCGACTATGGGTGCAGACTGACGTCTGACCACAGAGTGGACTTAGCAGCTCTGAGCTGCAAGGGCAGCCAGCCACGTGTTTCTTTATGCCTCAGAGCTGTCTTTACACAGCAACTGCTGTAGTTGCCCTCAGCAAATTTTTCAGCCAGATACGTTCATCAGTCTGGTTCACTGGTGTGCCTGCAAACTGGGAAAGAGCAGAGGTTCTTGCAGTAATCATGGTGCGCTTCAGCTATTGTTGCCTTTCATCTCCATAGCACTTTACAGCTTTTAAATATTATATTCATGCTAGGTCATAAATACTGAATGCTTCCTCTGCTACTTAAATAGCAATTTAAGAGAGCAGCTTGAAGTCCTGTGTCTCATAAAAATGAAGCTTGTCATGGAGGAGAAGGAAAAGCACTGCAAGCTGTAATCGCTCTGCAAAAACATTGCTGGGAGATACATAATCCAACATGACACTTGAAGTTCTTGCTATGGAGCATTTGATCATAAAAGAAAAAATGTGATTTTTAAGTTCTATTTTCACATCACTGCACTACACATCCTGTCAGAACAAACGGTGCACTAACTTAAATAACAAATACTTTATTTTCGCAGCCAAAATATTTCCATTCCGAGAGCAACTGTAAAAATAGAGCTACTGAAAATGAGTGTAACTGTGAGAATATTGTATCATAATTGAAAATTCTGATCTCAGTAGAGGACAGTATGAAGTTATTACATCTCCTTAAGCCAGAATAAAACAATAGGAAAAGACTAACCTTTCTGTCCCACCTTGAGTTTCAATATCATCTGTTACTCAAAGGCTCAGTGATACAAATCAAAAGGAAACCACACGTGCTAAGATGTCACTCCACTAGGGATAGTCCTAGTGTCCTAAAAAACACAGCAGCATGGCAGCTGCGGGTAAGGAACAGTCAGAGAAGTGACCACGCATGTGGGGTGACTTTTGGGGTCACCATGAAATCCAACCATATGGCCAAATGCTTTTCAAACCACAGGATAGCAAAAGAGGTCTTTTCACCAGCACCAGGTTATAGATATTCTCCTGCCATAAAGAACAGGAGCTAGCAGGTGAATGAAATCACTGTATTTTATAGTACAGTAGCGGTAATGAAAGGGCTGGAAAGCAGAAAAAGTTTTCTATGCAGGAAAAGGGAAATGCACCTTTGCCAACTGAATTGGAGCCCAGAGAGCAAGAGGATATATACACAGTGTGTACATGAGATGTGTAACACTCCAAGAGACAGCCTCTTCCTCCTACCCGTGAGACCAGGGGAAAGACCGCGTGGTTTTTGCGAGGGCTGGGAGCCCACAAGAAGCCTTTGGGGCAGCACTACCTACACCCTCCTATAACATCTATAACCTTTCCCGTTGCTCAGAGAAGGAGCGGTTTGACCTCAATCACACAGCACCCATCCCACAATGTGGCCTCGTGCTGTCATCACCCCATGCTACACCACCACACCATGCCATGCTGTCACCCCATGCTAGACCGCCGCACCAGCTGTACAGTGCAAAGAGCCAATGCTTCCTGTGGGGAACTCCAGGCTCCCGTTTGGGGAGCTAGTAGCACGTTTCCATCACCGCTGGCACGGATCGGGAGACACCCGACCGAGTCCCCCTAAGCCGCATAACCCTCAATTTTGTGAGATGCGGTATATCCCAGCTCCCCCGACTCCGCCGCTGCCCACGCCCGACGCCCGTTTCCCACCAGAGGCCACGGGCGGGCCCGCCGGGGCTCTCACCCGCGCAGCGCAGGGCCCGCAAGAGTACGAAGCGGCAGCAGAGGTCGCACCACGTTCCCGCCGCCGCCGGTCCGAAGCGGTGCGGCGGCTCCGGCGGCGACGGCGCCTCGAAGATAGTGCGGACGTGGCGGGGCCGCGGCGGCGCCGGGCGGCGGCCGCCGCACGTGGGGCCCTGGACGCCGGGAGGCGCGTCCGGCTGCGGGAATATCACCCGCGCCACCCGGCCCCGCGGAGGCTTCCCCCGCCTGCCACCCGGCGCCGCCGCCATGCGGAGCCGGGTGCGGCGGCCGCTGCCTGCTTCTCCCTGTGGAGCGGCCGGCGGTTAACGCCTCACGCACATGACACCCGCGGGCGAGGGGAGCGGGGAGGCGGCGACGGGGGGGGGACGCGCACCGCACCGCGCCCGCGTCCTTCCCCGAGGTGGCGGCGGCCGGCTCGGCTCAGCGCTGCGCCGGCGGGGTACGAGTCGGGGACCGCGGCGTGGCCGCCGCCGGTTCCCCATAAGCGCCGCTCTGCCGCCGCTTCCCGAGTCCTCTCACCGTGAAACGTCTCCGGGAGGAACAGCAGCAGCCGGGGTCTTGGAAACGCTCCAGGTCTGCCAGCCCCCTTCCCTCAGCCCTGCTGCACAAAGTAACCAGAACTTTCACCTGCGCCTTTGCAAGGCTTTCACTAATAATGGGTATCACAAACAGAAGACATGAAGCGTTTGCAGGAGGTACGTTTCCCTACCGTAGATAAAACAGTTATGACCTAGAAATACACTGTGGCGACTTTTTTTTTTTTTTTTTCTCAAGCTTAAGTTTCCATGGGAAGCGTTTTCGGGAGTCTCTGGCGGCCGGTGAGAGCCCCGAGCTCCGCCGCTCCCACCCGCAGCCGCCCGGCGCCGGCAACGCAACGAGCGGCGGCTGCGGAGCAGAGGCGGGTACAGGGCGGACCACGACTCCGCCGGTCGCCCTTCCGAGCCCAGCCTACCTTTCTGTAGGAAGCTGACAGCAAGTTACAGCATTGTAAGCGAGGTAAAGCCCAGATCTATCAAACCTGCAGCCTCAGAAAACATTGTTAGTGAGCTTACTGGTACATTTGGCTTGTCATGTCTCCTAGACACTGGAAGCATAATCTATTTTAATGCAGACGTGCACAGATTTTTAAGTTATATATAGTGGCATGTAGCCCTTCTGTAATGCATTTTCAGGATGTGGACACAGGATTTATGAACAATTCATCTGCAGATTTATGCACAGGGTTCCAAGTGACGTCTTTTCACCTGAATTCTCTAAAGATTGTAACATGATTGTGTCTGCTTAAATCTGAAACTGCTGTAGGGCTCCCACAGCTGTCACCACGGGAGCAGCAGTACGACTGTGCCAGAGTCATCTTCCTTCACCGTGACTTAGCAAATGTGCCTGCCTAGCAAAGCCACCGGCTGGTGTATGGGCGGGCCGAGCTCATCTCTCCCCGGCACAGCGCAGGGCCCCACACCCTCACTCACCACCAGCTCTGCTATTGCTAATAAACCCCACATCGAATGGTAGAGCTGTACTTGAGTGTGTTGAAGCAACCCTCATGCAGGCACCAGAGGAACTGGCAAGAGCCAGTGATGCACTTCATTAAGTTCTTATTAAAATGACCTGCCCAAGTTACTTAAAGCACCTGGTCTGGGATGTGTTTCCCATGTGAGGCAGCAGTGATATGACTTACACCTTGCTGGGAAGGCTGGGAAGTCACTGACTGTGTTTGACATGTGCATGTATATTCAGGAGCAGAATACAACTTGGAAAAACTGCAGCATGCCAGTGTTTGCAGCACACTGGCAGTGCTACCTGTCGCTGTCAAGTCTTGTCCTCCAAGAGATGTCCATCTACGAGTACCACTGCTGCTGGCCAGGCATGTACCAGTGTCAGAATAGCAAACTCCACTGAGGGATACTAGCCCTACCATGGGTTTTTTTGTGATCAAATGTGACCTATTCAGAGCACAGAAAATTAAAGGGTCATGCAGCCTTGCCAATGGCAGAATCATCCACAAGAGCTCCCGCCAGTTAACCTGTTCTTAACACCCTTCTTCAACCAATACTGCTCCATTCCCAGAACAATCTCTTCTAGCACTTGACTCTCTTCACTATTAGACTTTATCCAAACTCATAGTCTGGATTTTTTGTTGTTTTGTGCACAACAATTTACAGTCATAATAAAACTCATCATTTTGTCCAGAGAAAGAGCAACTAAGCTGGTGAAGGGCCTGGAGAACAAGTCTAATGAGGAGCAGCTGAGGAAACTGGGGCTACTTAGTCTGAAGAAAAGGAGGGTGAGGGGAGACCTTCTCACTCTCCGCAACTGAAAGAATGTTGTAGAGAGGTAGAGTCTGTTTTCTTCTCACAAGTAACTAGTGACAGAACAAGAGGGAATGGCCTCAGGCTGCACCAGGGGAGGTTTAGACTGGACATTAGGAAAAAATTTTTCACCAAAAAGATTGTCAGGCCTTGGAACGGGCTGTCCAGGGAGGTGGCTGAGTGACCATCCCTGGATGGGTTTAAAAGTTGTCTAGATGCGATGCTTGGGGATATGGCTTTGTGGTAGACAGGGTAGAGCAGGGTTAATGGAAAAGACTTTAAGATCATAGAGTCCAACCACCCTACATGATTCTATGATCTCTAATCCTTTCACTACAGACATGGTGGTGAAGGCTGATCTTTTGTAACAGCCGTTAGATAACAGAAGACTTTGCTCCTCCCTTCTTCCAATCTTCTCCTTCAGCCAGCCAACTCCCATTTTTTCCCAGTCTTCCTCAGGTGAATTTTCCAGATCCCAACTGTTCTTTTTTTTTTTTTCCTCCCCTAACATATCTTCAGGGGGCCACTTTTTAAATTTTTATAGGCCAGGTTAGAAGTGCTTGTCACTGGGCTAGTCACAGGTAAACCAAGTTTTCCTCTGCCCAGACTAGAGTGGGTGTCCATCCCACTAATTTTCAGGTCCCTAGCTAGAAGCCATCACTGGTTTAGCTAGCCAGAAGTGGCTAGCCAAACCAATTATGGTGCCCTCCCTGCAAGGGATTTCACAGTAACAGCTGGCTATGCAACAATAAGTAATAGTAATTAATAGTAATTAGTAATAGTTCTGTGTTTAACTTTACCCAAACACATTTATGCAACTGCAGTTTCTTCCACACGTCCCCTTCTTCTAGGCTTCAAGCTTAAAAAACTCAAAAAGTAATCTTTTCCGTTCAGCCTTTTTAATCTTTGCTAGAGTACTGTATCAAAACTTCTACACTGAATAACTAAATTAGTACTGATTGAGATCCATTAGTGGACTGTTTCACACTGAGCAGAAACCAGGGATTTTGCCACCCTTACAGAGAACTAATATTATTCAGAATGCACATCAACAGAGTGCTTAAAAAAAAGTAAATAAAAAGGATTAGTGGCTCTACCATGTAGCCTGTGCTAGTGATTCCATTGTACAGGGCACATTATGTGGAGAGTTGGCTAATGCAAGCTAAGCTGCAATCTCCTACTTCAGATTTCAGGCTTTGTATTGTACTTAGGAGGAAATAAAAATTATAAGGTAATACTGAAATTAACAGAAAGTGAAATTATGGAAAGACATAGAAGTACACACTGTACAGTAAGTGGTTGATGATGTATTTATGCCATTAAGTCATTCACTCATGCATTTTCACAATTCATATGAAGAGAGGTTTGCCTGAGTAACAGATAATTAATATACGAAGCTAAACCCCCCAAAATAGTTAATCAGCTTCAGAAGGAAGAATCATTACTTTCTATTACTTCTTTTGGCAAATCAGTAACACGACTGATAGTAATAGGACACTTAGTTTGAGACAGAAATTCATGGTACGCTATGCTTTGACTTGAAAAATATATTTGCTTCATAAGAACATAATCAGTAGATTATGAACTGATTACTTCAAGTTCCTTAGCTACTGCTCAGTTAAAATTGCTTTAGAAAAAGAAATTTTAACAAGATTAAGATTCCTGATGTATTTAGTAACATTAAAACCAGCAATGTTTAAAATGAACATAAAATACAACAAAACATTTTCAACCATGTAAAAGAATGCCGCATATACTTCAATATACAGACTATATTGTTACTATGATTAACTTTTTCAGACTGCTTCAGTATAAAGAAGTTGAAAAAGATACAGTCCAACTAACACTTGATTTCTTTCAGAATTAAGAACTTCTGAAACAACAAAGTGTTACAGACATAACAGTGAGGAAAAAAAAAAATTACAATTTATGCACAGCTTAAGAGCCAAATTCTTTCAATACTTACCCAAGTGTTTTACTGACAGTCGGTGAGACTGCGGATGTGAATGAACCAATGGACAAGCAGGCATTAAAACATTCCAGTCAGACATGATTCTGTTATTTTAAAACAGTTAAGAATGCCATGGCTGACCAAGGAAAAATATGTAACAAACTGTTGCGCTCCTTTTGCATAGATAGATTTTTTGTGGGGGGCAAAGCTTACAAAGAAAGAAGCTGCTTGCGTGGGTGTAAAAATATCTGAATTCCCTTTCAATATTTGATTCTCACCAAGAACATGGGAAAGCAAGTCTTGGACATCAAGCAAGTGAATTCCCTGCTCTTTTAACAATGAAAGAATAAATTAGAAATTTTGTAAGTTTCTATTCAAATATTTTAAACCAAAAATGCATTGGAAATGGTTTTTTTTCCGATCTGGACAAATAAGCAGGGGGTAAGCACCACAAAACTATGAGATGCTATCCCAGGCTACTGCTGTTCAGTTTATACTAAATGTTTCACCATTAATTATGGAAAATCTACATACAGTTGGTTCAGCTCTTACAGACATGATATAGCCATAAGAAGTGCTATGGGACACCCCTAAACATCCATGGCCAGGTTTCTACAAGGAAAGAATGAGTCCTGCAATATTTTGCATGCTCTTATCTGAAACAAAACAAGTACACCTGTGGCATCCAAACAAAGTGAGGGATGTTTTCTGAGTTTCTGTTTACTAGTCTTTCTCCTCTCCTGTGTATTTTGGAGCAGACTGTTTCTTTCTGCATCTCTGCATCCCAATCATGTAGTACTGAAAGTAGTAACTACTGATACTGGAAAATAAAATACATAGTCTTACTAAATTGTCCACCACATTCTGGTATCTCAGTCATAAGTCAGCAGTGGGTGCAGTCCCTTTTCAAGATCTAGACCAGTAACTTATTTTTTCTATTTTTAGTTACCACTGAGGCATACTGCTACCTAGTCTACTGACTGCCCACAAATTCTCATGATTTTTAACCTTTTTTTTTTTATATAATTATGTCTGCAAACAGGATTCTGAAATAGCTATTTTATTTTAAAAACCTGCTTCTCTTGAGGTGAGTAATAAGATTTCAGGGAAATTCTGAAAATGCTGTATTCTAAAACCAGGAATTTTTACATCCAGTCTGACAACCCGGAGTGCAAAACTTCCATATACAGAGCAGTCAAATGATCACAGACAACATGGCACCAAATATGGAGAACCACCAAGAAAAAGAACCCAAACCAAAACAAACTATCTTAAATTTGTTTTCTCAAGTGGAAGTGCACTAACATTTTCAATGTGAAGGGAAGAGAAATGCGTTTCCACTCCGTGCTTTTAGTGCCTGCCTATTCACACTTATTTATAAAGATCCCATTTAAGACAGTCTTCATGTTCTGTGATGATCCAAAATAACAGCGTGGTGAAAGGAAATCCAAAACACCCTTTAAAGACTATTCATAATGTTAAGAGTACTGCAAGTCCTCTTGCAGTAAATACTAAATTGCATTCTGAAAAAAGAGGGCAAAGTTCAAGGCAAACAAATTTCAATTTTATCAACAACACTTTTTCCTTTAGGACTTTGTCAGAGATCCTCCAAGGGGCTAAATTCCCTGCCAGGAGTAATTCTATCCTAACACTGACCAAAAAAAGATATATATTTCTTTAATATTTACATACTATACATATTTACATTTTTTTAATACTACAGTTGGGGGGGGCACCCAGGAAAAACCTGGATACAGCTTTATTATCTGCCTTCAAATGTCCCAATGGTATTTTTTCCCCTTGAAAAAAATTTACAAATCCTCTTCAGGTCCTCTGAAAGCTAGATACAGTCCATGTTCCGCAGGCCACCATCCATTGTCAAAGCACCAAATCTAAAATGAAAAAAAGAATATTCTTAGGTGATTTCCCTTGCCATATGCCAATGCACGCATTTGTATCTAACTTTAATATGTGAAAAGAAGACAGGTGAGAGGATACTATGCTCCAAATATGGGACTGGGGGTGCATGATAAAGCCAAGTCAACTTGAAGCTAAACTCATCTCTACCAGCAATTTATCCTGAAGCTTTCAAGATATCATTCTTATTATTTTTATATCTTATCATCATCATATGACAAAAGCAAAGTCAGTCTGTATGTGGTAAAGACAATACCCTCCTAGGTTCATAAGAAATACGCTGGCCTTTGCAATCTGCAAACTGCAAAATCAGCCATTCAGATTGGTAGCTGTTAAAAAATATGTCTAAAAGTGAGGAGTTAAAAGACACCGCTGGATTATTGCAACAGTATTGTGCTTAAATTCATAATTGATCTGTGCAACAGTTACTTGTATTAGATAAACATAAGTAATGTGAAACAAAAATGCCAGGATAGCTGTGTTAGAATGTTTCTCCAGTAATGTTTCAAGGCTTTGAATACTTTTTTTTTGTTGTTGTTACGCCTCAGATCAACAGGTCAAAATATATGTAATGAGATTACAGGTCAAAATATATGTAATGAGATTATAGAATCATCACTTAGTATAAGTTCTGCATCTAGGTAATGTACCAAATGAAGCCCCTTCCTACTATCAGCCCCAAGAGGGAAAACAATTGCTTGCCTTTCCAAAATGTGATTGTTCTCAGCCAGCTCTTTAACAACCCCTTCCATTTCCTCCTTTAGTTTCTTCATACTGTAGTAACAAGCAAAAGAAAGGTTACAATTTTTACAGGGACAGTTGTCTGCTATGATCACTCATGACCATACAGCTGTCAGCAACTTGTGATTACATACAAAATAAGGAACAGGCTGGTTATTTACTGAAAGTGATGGGTTATATGTTAGTGTTCTCCCCTACTCGCTTCCAAATCCGTACCACAACTTCAGCAACATAGAATTTTCTGCAATATAAAATTCTTGATCTTAATGCAGCAATCACAAAGTCAACCATAATTTTTTGTTTTAATTTTGCCTGTGTAACAGGTATAGAATCAAACCAATTAAGAAATTCTCACCCAAGAGTCATTTCCACTAATGTGTTTGAGCTTGGATAGACTGTGTTCATTTTATGTTTTATCCCACTAGAAGCTGCAAACATTTTCTGTGGCAGAGCATCTTGTAACTGTAACAGATAAAAAGGAAATGTAAGTTACAATATAAGTTATATAAAGAAGGGAGACATCAAGATACATATTCTCCATTGCTATGATGCCTCAAAGTCATTGCAGTAGTAAGGCGGCTGATACTCCCCAAGTTGAGATCATCACATCAAATTTTGTATTGACATGACCTCTAGTTCCTTGATTTGCTCCACCTTCCTAACTGTCTTAAACTTTCATAATAAACTTGCAAAAGGAAGAATTATTTATTCGTTCTATTTGTAGATATCCTAAGGAAACAGAATCCTAATCAGTTACTGACTTTGAAAGTGCTACTAAAACACAAATACCAAGTAAAATGTTGCTCTCCACCATTCCTTGATTGCTTCCTATCATCTGCTTTTCTTTCATTTTTTTCCCTTTATTTATAATAGCAATTTTACTGCATGAAAATGCATTCAGTCTCTCAATTTTGAGGTAATTCTGCTGAGTTTGCATCCTTCAGAATCACTGTCCAAATTTTAACAACACAATTTCTTTAATGTCACCAGCAGCATTAGTTTAGCATGTGTACTTAAGCATGTATTCCCTAATCTTGAATATTGGAGTAGTTTTTTTTATGCTTCATAAGAGTATTATGATAATCCTCCAGGTGTTCAGATACCATTATGATAACAGTTACCCAGAACACTTCTCAATGGACCCACAGCCATTTCCACAGATTTTTTGGAAGGAATGCTAACAATACCAAAAAAAAAAACCCCAAACAACCAAAACTAAACCAAAACAAACCCTAAACCCTACTAAAAAACAAAAAAAACCAAAACCATGATCACCAAACTCCAAAATCACATCATGATTCAAAAAAACCCCCAAAAAACAAAACCAAAAAACAAACAAACAAACAAGACAAAAAAAAAAAAAAAAAAAAAAAAAAAAGAAAACCCAAACAAAACCAACACACCCCATTCCCTACACTACATTGGCATCAGCAACAAAGGTACTACAGACCACATCCATGCAGCCCTACATTTAAATACAACTGCAGTAATGTAGGACTTGCTATAAACAATGCTATTGACATTAAACAATGTGGAATAGTCTTTCATCTAAGCAAGCACTTAATTTTGAAGTATTCTACCTCATTTATATAATCCTGGTATTTGGATACTTCTTCTTCAATATCAAAACACTGGTTGGTGAGAGCCATTAACTGCTTCCTTGTGTGAAGCATTTTCCTAAAAGGAAAAAAGTTTTATTTTAAGAGCTTCCTTTATAAAAGTGGTGCAGTGAACACTATCAAATATTAAAGAAATCAATAGCTTGCCTTGTCCAGTCCTCAGCCTTGTCCAAAAATGTATCATACTTGCTGACACATTCATCTTTAAACAGAGCTATGGCTTTTGTAGCATGCAAATACAGCTTCTGCCTGCAACACAGAAACAAATAGAACAGTGTTAGACTGATTTCCAAACCCCGTTCCTCTAACTTATTTTCTGAAACTTGGAGAAGAGGCACGTGGACTTAAAATCCCTTCGGCCACCTTTATTTGTGCTGTTGTAATGTGTAAGGATTCAACACGCTGCATGAATCGACAGTTTATGTTTCAGAAATAGTCACTAGCAGGGAGAAAAAAAAATATTTGAAGCAGTTAGTTGCAATTATTTGTATTTGAACAAATGGTCAAATGTCTTTTCTGAGTTAGTATTTATCTGAGCAGGTATATTTAAGGCAAAGGGATTCTAAATGCTGAAGAGAGAAATCCTTATTATTTCTTATTTGCCTTCTGCAGATACTTGAAACATATATGAATAAGCCTTTGTGCTGAGCAATATACATGCATGAAAAAAAAAAAAAAACAAATAGAATTTTTGCATCAGCTTAAATTTATGACAAGAGAAAGCAGACAAAGATAGGAAAGCAAAACAAACCCCAATTGTGGTTAGCCTTGTAGATAGTAATTTCAATGTAACTGCCTTACCATGCTACACATTGCAACAGTAAGTGAAACTATGGGATACAAGGACACTAACACCTACTTCTGGTATTTCATTAACTCTTGCATGATAGCTATTGGTTAATCAGATTGCTTTGCTAGAGTGTAGCAGGATTGTTATCAGGAGTGCACACCTAAAATTTGAGCAGACAAAGTCCCAATTGAGCGCTGCTCCCTTATCTGCCTAGTGGTAAGTATTACAAAGGCCAGCCTCTGTTGCTAATGCCACACAGTTCTCAACAAAACCCACTGCCATTTCTCTCTAGGATGAATCAAGTAAAGTAAGACGTAGTTAGGATCTCAGAGATACCTGAACAATCCCAAGACGACACTTGTCATAGAAAATATACCATGAAAATAAAGCCTAGTTATTTATTCATATATTATTGCAAGGACACAGTTTGAATTGTAGAAAAAGCCCTGAAACTTCTTCAATCTGACCAAGGGAGTGCAGTTTTAAAATGAGCTACAGACTGTGTCCTGATGTATGCCTGCTTTCCAACCATATCCTTCAGAACATATGACAAAATTATCACTCACATTATCTCTCCCATTAAGTTCAATCCCTTGCTGTTGCAGAGCAATGACACATCCAAGTCTCTTTCAGCATATCAAGACTTGTTTTACAGGTTTCCTGAGCCTCCTGTCCTTTACCTTGGGGCAACCCCCCCCCCCCTCCACTTGGCAGTTACCCCATTTAGCTTTAACTATGGGAGAATGAAGTGAGGTGAGAATACCAGCACCTTCTGTGTGTTGGCTTCCTATCTCTAATTGTCAATGTCAGTGAAGCCACACTGGTAGTAGCAACAGCAAGAATGTTTAGAAAATTATGGAGGTGGTGTCTAAATTCATATAGCACACAGGAAAGCCTATGGAAACACTCAACTGACCAGCCACTAGGAAAATAACTTAAAACATTAGCATCAGGCATCATTAGAGATGCACAAAGATATCCAAACCTGCTTCCAACTGTCTATCCATAAAGACGAAGGTTTCCTGTTTGTATTGTGTCCCACCTCCCAGCCTCAGAGTATGTCTCAGATATCTTAGGGCAATTTAAACAGTATTCGGCATCTGTGTATGAGGAACTGCATCGATCCTGAGACAAGTACAACAGCACGAGCAGAGCAGCTGCTTACAATTGCTCAAGAGTTAGTCAGTAGAGTCAGGGGGGCCTAATGGAAGTCTAGACACCCAGGTTAACACGGACACAATGTGTCACTTCTCACAAGTGACAAATTTTAAATAGGTGTGGAGAACTGCATTAAAATTTATTTTGTGTGCTATGATTCCTGGAAGATTAGATCATTCCAGAATTTCATTCAACTAGCCCATATTTTATTAATCTGTAGAAAATTATCTTCACCTTAGTTACAAAGCAATTTCGCTCTTACTGAGGGCTTTTTCCTCCCTGAAAAAAAACAGGAAAAAAAAAAGTGTACTTCCTGTAAGACAGTTATGCCCAGATAACAAACAGGTATTTCACATCTACATTTAGAAGAAAAATCAGTAAAGAAATCTCTGCCAGAAAGCACCTCAATATCGTATGTTGGCATCCCTATGTATTTAAGATATTTAAAGACAGTTTTTACAAAGCAATCCTAAAGAGGTTATAATCTACAATAAAAATCAGCAGAAAAGGTTATTGTCAAGTGCACCTGAAGGACCTGAAAGCAATCATGGTATTTCTCAAAGGTAACTTCAAAACTTACTTGTCAAACTTGTGAATTTGTTCTTCATTATAAGGAAGCCCTAGGATTAGAGCAGATGACAGACATTACTAGTTTAATTATGTTAGCTGTATATATGTAAAACTCCACAAAGTTTACCCATTTGTTACATGGTTTCCTTCTCCAGTCCTGATAGGTTAAAGTGGTCATTTACCTTTTTTTTTTTTTTTTTCCTCCTATCCAGTCTTGCAATTCAAATTTAGGAGATTAATAGTGGTGTTTCATTCATATGGGCTTCAAGACTCACTAAGAAAGACCTACAGACACATTCACTGTTGCTGACTAACTTTTCATTCCTACCACAAATATCCTAGTGGAACAAGGACTGTCCTTTACATTACAGTTCATGTTTAATGTGAATCAAATAAGTTACTTACTTCGTTCTGCTTTGTCTTTTTTGAACTGATAATAAATATCTGTGATGGAACATAGCAGCGCCTTCAGCCTTTCTGGACTAGAGTAACAAAAGTAATAAAATGAGATATTTTTATATATAAACTCAAGTACCTATTAATGAATTTTATTAACTACAACTCAAAGTAGAATTCATTATGTATTAAAACAATTAATACAGTTACTCACTTTCTGTCTTTTGGATGCATGCCTTCCTGATTTGCCCAGGCATCAGCCAGTAAACCACCAGGAGAAAGTTTGGTTTTGATATCTTGAAGACTAGTTTCTATTGTTCCCTGAGAGCTGGAGAGCTATGTAAGAGTAAGAAAGTTCAGTCTTACCACTGGATAAAGGGAAAAACTACTTGAGGCTGAAATCTGATTGAACACGTTAATACTGTAGACCCACTTGTTTCACTGACCTTCATTAAAGAAATATGCCCAATTCTCTGCCTAGGCTTTGCTAAAAGTTGAACCAGCATGGCATTATTAAAGAAAGAATCATCTTTGATGCTGGCATTTCTGTTAGTTAATATTTATTTTCTTTCACCGTTTCTTCCTTTCATATCCTCTCTATTTACTTCACTTGATCTTTTGGTTTGTTAAGAATTCATATAATGACTATCCACATAATTCATACCTTTCTCTCTCCACAGTTCATACAACCTTCAAAATAAAAATGCACTAATCATCTTTGGCTTTTAGAATGAAGAACCTTATACCTGCTCCAGGACACCAGTCTGAAAAGTTACTTTCCAATTTTCCTTACTTATCTGGAAACACAATGCATATTTCAAAGCAAATCACTCTGAAATGTGTTTGTGTATGTATCATTTTAGAAAGCCAACAAAGTAGTTGACAATTCTTTAAAGAAAGGGAAAAAATGCGAAATAAAATATATTTTGTGGTATTTTTTTTACTTGAGCATTTTAGAATGAGAAAATATTTTCAGGAACTTGTTATTATTTTCACTACACAGGGCTAATAAAAAGATTTACTCTGTTTCCAGAAAGATATCCACATATCAATATGGACATTTTAACAACCTTTGACAGTCTAGAAATAGCTTTGAAAATTCAGAGTTGTTATTCACAGAAAAACCTGTGTTATTGTGTATTTGGATTTTCATTCAGAAACACCATTATGAGAATGACACAGGCTTTATAAGATACTTACACGCAACAATTTTGTGTGTATCTCTGAAATTTCATCCACTTCTGATGCTTCCAAGTTGATCTGCATCAAATTCTCATATCTGGCCACAAAAAAAAAGCAGTTAAAAATGTAAATAAACAAGCAGTGAATACACTCAAAATATTCCTTGAATCTTGAGTGTAACAACAACTACCTTTTGTTTTATATGAAATACAGTACCTGTCGAGCAGCAACCATGAAACACTGACAAATTTAATTGGCCGTTAATAATGGAAACATTTTAGTTATGAAGAAAAACACCAACCTTTAATATTTTTCTACATTTGAACTGTTATAAAGAAGTAAGATACTTCCATTCCTGACTTCTTCATTCTATTCTCATTACTTGTACTCAGCAGGCAGCAGAAAACTATTTCCTTTCATCTAATAACTTTTAGTAGTCAATGACGACACAAACCAAACTAATACTCCAGTGAACCAAAATGCTTTTCTGTGGAAACTCATTGGAAATGCCGAGTTACCAAAACCATGGGTTGGTTGAGTTACCAAAACCTTAAAAGACTGGGTTAGTACCACTCACTGTTCATACTGATACTTTCCATATGACCAAATATATCATTGGAGGTGATATTTTTCCTGTGAAGTCTCACATTTTATTTTTGAAAACACCATCAAAATCAGCTCAGCTGCTTTCAAAAAATACATCATTTGCTGAAGCTCAATACTTTTTTATTTAGCTTTTCAAATAAAAGCTTTGCATTGTTATGCTTTGAAGCATAACCTTGGAAAGTGAGGACAAGCAAGAGAAGATGTCCTTCACTAACTCCATAAAAGTCTCCTTGAAGTCAAACAAACTGAAAATCTTGGCCATTTGTACGAGGCTGAAAGACCATCTGTAAACATGTAGCAAATTTCTGTTCACATGAGAACTAATCCAGTCCACAAGTGAACATATTTTTTTCAAATACCTTCTCTGAGATATTACTGAATGCACTACAGTCACAAATCAGAACCTACAGTGTCTGCTTCTGAGCTTTAAGTGGCTTTCTTCTGCAGGGACCTGGTGGAATGCAGGAAGAAGCTATGTGACCCAAATACAGAGTGAAAAAGCACCAGTCCTGTCAACTAGCACAAACTGGTTTGACGAAGAGTTTAGATTACAGTCCTCATGAGTGGTAATTAGCCTCCATAGGTATATTTTTATCTTACTAGTTATCAATTTTGTTAGTTTCACTGATGTTGTGTTGGTTTTTTTTTAAAGCAAGTATCTTAAAGCCCAGGTGTGTCAGTTTGTACATGTTTGGCACACACAGAGCAAATCTGACAAAACCCTGGGTATCCACAATGATGATATACAAGTTGTTCAATTCACACATGCACAGCAGCTCCAATGTGGCTTAAGTCTATTCTTAAGTCTGCTTTGCAAAACCCAGTGGCTCTACATATGTGTATTAATTGTGGACACCTGCATTTTCAGAGCAGCCTGGAAGCAAGTTTAGAGACTCCTCTGACCAAGACAGCATTTGGGGGAGAATGACAATAGAGGAGGAGAATAGCAATAGATTGAATAGAAAACAACTACCTACAGGAGAACCCTATGAACAACTGGGGTTTAAATTTTGTATCAGACTGCATAAGAAATAACACACCTTAAACACAGAGCTAATGCTAGGCTGTGGAAAGACCGAACAAAATGCTGCAAGGACACTTCAGAAGTAGAAAAGAATGTGACCTAGAACTGGACATTGAGTGGTACTCAAAGATGAAACAAAAATCAGGAGAGAGAAAAAAATGCAACTGGGATGAAGAACTCAGTGATGCAGTCCCACCTCCCGCAAACAGCACTTGACTTAAAGAGGTAAGGCAGAAGAATCTGACCACTGGAAAACATTTGTTTCTTTGGAATGGAAGACAGGAGAAATAAGTGTCTTCTGTGGTCTTTGAAACTTGGAAGTTTCTTATGCTAAATGACAACAATTATTTAGTTGTTCCTTATTGTAAATGTTGTCAATTTTAAAGGAATCACTCTGAAAACCTTTATAGATCTAAATGGATCCATATGGGCAAGAATCAGATGCTGTGATACAGACCTCTGCCATTTGAATTAACCAAAATAGACAAAAACAACATAATAATCAGGGACTTAAAAAAACTTACAGAAGTAGAATTTCCTGTGCAGTTTACTTTTGGCATCCCTAAGTGCATGCATGTGATCTAATGATACCCCAACGCAGCTTTGTTTTTGGTGCTTGGGGGTTTTTTGTTTTGTTTGGGATTGTTTGGTTTTGGTGGTTGTGGTTTGTGTTTTCTTCAGCTGCTCTATCTTATATTTCAACATTAAAATTCCTTCCATGCAGAAAATGCTACAGTCTTAAAACTGTGAAAAGGGCAGTATTTAAAGTCAACCTTAATAAACAAACACAAGCAAATTCAGTGCAAAAGCACTAAAGCACTAATGAAAAGAAAGCTACTCAATTCTTTGTCCAGGCTTTACTATACCTTCTAAAGTCAACAACAGCAAATGAGCCGAGTCAGAGAAGAAGAGAGAAAAAGAACACATGCAATTACTACTCAATAGTAATTACTTGTTCCCACTAGGTTAAGCAGCAAAATTAACACACTAATTTGAGTAAAGCATATTAATAAATCTGTTTAAATCATTGCCATCAGCAAATCCATGCCAATTCAAATTTAACTTTTATATGCAAAAAACTCTGTAAATAAACATAATTTAAAATATCACTATCATTAAAGATAATAATGAAAAAATCAGTGCATTTGGTATAGTGCTTCTACTCACACTTTCTCAGCTTTCTCAATGTTTCTGTTGCAGAAATCCAGCCTGATGACAACCTCCGTCTTTTTATGAACCATTTCATTGTAATCATCCTTAATTATTTCACTAGAAAAGTGAAGCATTAGTCTATAACAAAAGTATCCAACTGCCATCTTACCAGCAATCAGTAATACAATAATATACCTACAGTAATAACTGCTAGTAAGAATTACTTTCAGTTGGAGATGCATTAGTATAATCCTGATATTAAACTATCCCGTTCAAGCTGCTCAACTGTATCTGCTTGTTACCAGAGGTTAGATTTAGATTATCCACATAAAACAGAGAAATTGCAAATACCTCAACCTTTTTGTCTGAAAAAAAAAAAAAAAAAAAAAAAATTGTTTTCTTAATGACAGAAAGAAGGAAAAATTTCAGAAAGCCTATTTGTATTCAAGGAGTAAAGAAAACCTCCCAAGATATTGTGAGCTCATAGAATTATGTATCGATAATTATAGCCCATCTCAATTAAAAAACCCCAACAAAACAACAAAAGCCAACAAGACAAAAATAAACCAAACCAAAATCCCCACAGTGCAATTCAATCAATTGCTTACATTAGCCACCGTATTCCTTTTCGCATCAGCTCCTGGTAAAGTAGCAAAGAAGTGGCAACTCTACAGGCATAACATACGATACCGGTTACTGCCTGGTGGAAAAACCAGACAACATCGGTCGTAATCTGGCATTCTTTTAACAATCACTTCTAGTCAATAACTCATGACAAAGAGATAAAGATTAATAAAAGAAAGAACATGAAGATGGTAGTTTAAAATGTATAAATTTGTCCAAACTTTAGTCAGGAGATAACCAAACACTCATTATGGAGGCAGAGCTAAACATGGTAGTGAGTTTTTCCAGTTATGCTGAAATACCTGTTAGGGATGAAAATGTCTCTTATAAACAAAAATGACAGCACTTACTCTGAGGATTTACTTTAATTTCTAGAAAGTCACAAGTACATTTCTTCAGTAGTTTAGAAATTAAACACATACATTAAAAGAGACTTGTAAAAAATGACACATTTTAAAATTCTAAGGCTAAGGACTCTCTTCATTCCCCTAATTCCACTTACAAGTTTGCTGCATTATTTAGAATTGTGAACAAAGTTTCAGAAATTATAATTCACAACATTTTAAGTAATTGATAACAACCGATGACTTTCTGTTTATCAATTTTCAAGACTTCTGGTATTCAAAGGGGCACACACTTTCAGGACTACCATGCCTGAATAAAATGCTCATCAGCAGCCAGTGTTTATAGAGATAGTATAAAAATGGTGGTGACAAAGCCAAGGTGGAGCAATGCATGTCTTCAGCAGTTTTAGAAAAATGGCCAAATGAAACATCCTCTACTTGTCTCCTACAGAATCTGAAAATTTGCAAGAGTGGCAACAGAAATTGCACTCTTATGCAGAATCCTAGAGACTCCTATCTATTGAAAAACAAAACCTATTTTTCTTAAGTTTTGCACCAGAGTATTTTATGAATCTTCTAGCTAACTTCAGGACTCCAAAGTGGTGGGCTCCTTTTCTTCCATCACTGAATTATGCAGTAACAAAGCATTTGGACTTGAGAAGGCTGAGTTTTGAGTTTGTTCTTTTTTATAAAAAAAAAAAAAAGACACAAACATTCTGTATACAAAGTAGGGCTTTAATACACTTTTGGAGCATTCGTTAACAAATACATTTCTGTCAATCAGACTCCTCACTAGCATATTAAAAATAGTTTCATTAGCATTATTCATCTGAAAATCAAGTAGCTTTCATTTCAGTATCATTTTCTGAGATAGTTATATAAATTAAAATCATAATTACTCACTTTAGCCATACTGGCATCCCCATCCAAATCGTATCGTTGATGTACTTTAGGAAGTAAAACTGAAACATAAAACAAGTATCCGTATTTTTTTATTTTCCGTGAGACTTCAGAAGTTCCGACTGTTTCCTTTCACCATTCTGTATACTGTTTCTATGTGTATCTACATGGATTTTCATCTAATCCATTACTGCCAAGCCTTTTTATGTCGTGTGTCTCTCACGCACACCTTCAAAGCTTTATTTCTGTTCTTCAGCCCTGTGTTTGCCTGCATGGGAGACTGTTCCCTCTGATCTCATGGCTGTTTAGCTTCATTGAGACTCTTGAGGGCAGGACTTCACCAAATAGCTTTTTAAAACCTAGGATACCCTAGGTGGAACTACAAGTGTGGAAATAAATCAGCTGAATCTCCTTAGTTCTCACGCTCATTGACTTCTTCAGAAAGCTCTGCCACAACGTAAAGGCCCTGTTGATCCTTCCACAAACATCTCACCTACTCCCGCTCTTCAGCACCTTAATTTTTTTTCCTGTTATGGCATTACCTTACCTTCTAAGCAAAGGTAAGTTGTTAAGACCTCTTCTGTTAACTGAAAGGATAACCACACTCATGACAAATGAAGGAAAAAAAAACAAAACAAAACTTGATTTTCCACTTAGTAAGCAATGGAACAAAAGAATCAGCTTTGAATTACTTTCTATAATGTTCCTTTCTACTTGTTAAAGGCATCATGCTTCAAAAACTTTTAGAACTTCGTAAGTATCATTACACCTTAACACACAAGCTCACAGTACTAGGAACATTACAAGCAGCTACTGTTCCTGTAAAAATATGGTGGATACTCTGCATTGTAAAACTAAGCTCCTTATACTGAAGCCTGGGAGAGATGGTAATATTATCCAAAGAGCAAAAGGCTAAA
>JANHGN010006837.1:44435-57820 GCA_024605025.1 Megaceryle maxima | reverse complement strand
CCCCCCCCCTCGCTTTTGGGCATGGCGCAGGTTTCCAGGCTCCTTGCCACCGAGGCTGGGCGGCTGTGGAGGGGGTGGGCACCATTTCCTCCCCCCCCCCCCCCCCCCCACCTCCAGCCCTTCTCCCCAGCTGGCCCAAACAAGCCACTGCAGACCTCCCAGCCTCACGGAGGGGGGGAAGGAGGAGCAGTGCTGGGATCCTGCCGTATCTCTGCAAGGGAGGGGATGCCCTTGCGTCAAGTGAGATAAGGAACAGGGCTGAGGTCACCATGAAACTCCCTCTGCCAGCAGCTGTTGTATCTCACCTCTGGGACACCGTTATTCCCAGCACGTCTACAGCTCCACTCTTCCTTCCAGACTGGGGCTGAACTCTCTTGCTTCTTGTTATTTGATTTTTCAGCTTCCTTGCTGTCCATTTTGATGTGCCATGGCCACGGCCACCCACAGGCGGGGGCTCTGACGCGGACTTTCACCCACTGGTGCCAGTGATGTACCAGGCACCACGTCACAGAGCCCGCAAGGGGGTGGTGAACAGTAACACCTTACATGTGCTGAGCATACCCTGCAGGATATTTTCCATTCTTTATGTGCCATGGTGCTTCACTTTACTTGTTTCCTCCTAAACATTGACTTGCTATTTTGTTGGTTTGTTTGGTTTTTTTGGTTTGTTTTTTCCCTGTTTTGTTTTGTTCTGTTTTCTGTTTGTTTGCTTGGGTTTGGTTTGGGTTTTTTTGGGGGGGAGGACAGAAGGGGGCTGAAAAAAAAAAGGACAACTTAATTAAGTTTAGGATTTCACAGATACATTCTCAGAAGCTTTTGCTGAAGATCAACAGTAGTGTAATGTTAAATATTTAGTGTGTCCTTTCAATAGGGATTTGATCTTTACATATGAAAAAGGGATGAGGCTTAAACAGATCTTTTTAATATCCAGCTTCAGCGACTCAAAATAACAATGCAAGCAGCGGTGACTGAAGAATTTGCATGTAGGGGATTAAGCACAGTGATTAGACATCAGGGACAGAACATAGGGCTTGGGAAGCTGTGCTATATTGAGGGTGTCACAGGGAGAGACAAAGAGACACTTGGGAGGAGATTACATGAGTCTGGAGAAATAGTGACAGCCAAAAAGAGAAGGAGAGGAAAGAAGTGACTGTACACATGAGGAAAGGTTGTGTACTATTCAGGTGTGCTGCCCTGATGCTTTCCCAGTTGGCCATCAACCCAACAACCCATCATATTACACTACTGTAGTCTCTCTCTGTATACAGTGAAGCCCAGGAGTCTTCATAAAGAACTCTGAGGAGTCCTTCCTGATGACACTGGACCAAAAATACCACCCCTGCCCCAAGTAGTGTATCTGAACAAAAGACTTTATGCCATAGGTACACATATTTATACACACAAGATAAAAAAGAGAATTTGTGAAAAGTGTTTTGTCAAGTAGGCAAAAAAAAAAAAGTTTCATAAGCAGAAGAGAGGAAAGATCACAACAAAAATCTTTCATGTACAGTTGGTTAAAATTACGGGTTAAAACAGAGGGACACTCCTGCTGCCACAAACTGTTCTCTTTTTTCTGCTTTTACACAAGAAAACCATGAGATGAAGACAGTTCACATTAAAGCTGACAGTTTATTTCTTTAAACCTCTCTAGGAGGGCTTAACTAACACGATGTGGCAGTGGCATGAGGTACAACACAGAGCCCTGCCTTGGTAGAAAGCAGCCAAACACGGCCAGAGCTGTTGGGGGGCTGCACTTTGCTGCTGCCCTGGCTCCAGCACGTTTTTCACTTTGCTCTTTCCTAAATAATGCACTAGTCATGTTTGGCCTGGGAACAAATGCTTATCTGTCCTTCTGTGAAGTTACTTCAGCCTTTTTCCCAGGCCAGTTTTGTTCCATTCTTGTGTTTGAATGAGCAGTTACTACCTACATGGGGAAAAGGTGGTGGCAGCTCAGTTAAGAAAATAAGCATTTCCCAACCTTTCCACAACTTCCCAGTTTCAGCTGTGTCCCATTTTTTTTCACGGAGCAAAACCCTGAAAGATCTCAGTCATTACCCTTTCAAGAACTGCTTTCCTGACACAACCTTGGGCAGTCTAAGCAAAGAAATATTTTTCTTTCTAGCAGCCCTGGTGAAGGAGTGGCAGATACTGCAAACGGAGCCGTGGTGAGCTCAGCATTACTAATGCCTATCAGATCTAGTTCTCATCACTGTAGTGCAGCAACTTGCAAACCCTGGAAAAAAAAATATACGAAAGCTGGCAAAACCTGTCCTCAGTTTGCCATTTAGATTTGCCAAATACAGAATCTGAAGAGACTGTTCTAAACATTTGCTCTGACTTCCCAGGCAGCTCTGGCCAGAGTTTCCCTGAATTAGTTTGCCTTTGAACTTTGTATTTCTGTTAAGAAAGGCATTATAGGAAAATTTCTGGGTTTTGAAAATCCACCCCAGCCTATGCAGAACCAGTCCCATGCTTGGTTAATGTCATTCCTAAAACTCCTTCCTTTTGGTCTAAAACCCCTGTGCTCTGACATCCAGCTCCAGATTCTGATGCACTTTGTGTTCCAGACTGACGAGCTCCCTGATCACAGTTTCTTCTCTTTATCATCACTTATGGTGGGGTTTGCCTTGCTTTCCTTTGGATAGCTGCAGCAGGGATGTCTGCAGCAGAGCAAGTGACCACAGGCTCTTTGTACTCAGTTGGGGGGAACAGGTAGTTTGAGGATACACTCTTTCTCACCTGTTTTAGACCTCTCCTTTGGCAGGACAATTGCACCCCTAAAGGGCTACTTTCTCTGCATTGACTTCAAAGGGAGTCTGAAGAATAAGCTTAAATATATCTATGCTTAGTCAGATGAGACCCACCCAAGCACGTGGTGATCCCAGGAATCTGAACTCATCTCTGACAAACTCCAAAATCACACCGAGAGCCTCAGACAGTTTTACAAAGCAGAGTTATCATTCCTTCCAGTTACGCCCATTGTCCTTCCTCAAGCCTTTACAGTTTCCCAAACCCTTCCTGCAATGGTTGCTGCTATGATTGACAAGATCCCACCACATCCCACTAGAACAGCAGCTTGAGCCAGGGAGTAAGCTCCTTCCTCATGACAAGGGTGCAGCATTGTCACTATTCTTTCAAGGTTTATTTTTACTGCCTTGCCTATGTCCCTGGAGAGCTCCACGGTCCATTTAGCAGCTCCAGGTTAGCAAGGAGGATGCCATCTAAATAAAAACAACCTGCTCCCAGGACAAGGCATGTGTCCTCTTCCTGTGCTGCACCACTTCCCTTGCAACTCTGCTATGCTACTCCAACTGCCTTGTCCAAAACTTTGTGATGCAACAAAGACATGAAATAGTAAGACAGATGTTGTTGACTCAAGTCCAGAACGGAGTTTCCTCAGCTCTTAGAGACAACAGTCACTAAAGGAAAAGTTTCTCCACTTGGCAGGGTGAGCCCTGAGCAGAGATTAGCTGGTTTCTGCAGGAAAATGCTGTCTTCCTGCCGGCAGAGCGGGTGCACATCTGGCTTCCTCCGTGCCCCACAGCAGCAGCCAGCAGCTCTGCAGCTGCAGCCACACCAGTGCTGGCTCTGGTCACATTGCTTCTGCCCCTGGGGACAAGCACTTGAGCCACTGGGCAGTGGTGGTGCATCCCTTCCTCCCTCCTTCCCCTGGACTGCTGTTTCCCCTCTCTGCTCTATTCCAGGTCTTCCTGGAGAGGCTTTTTCCTGGACACCCTTCACTTGCACCATTTGTGTGTACTGTCAGCTCATCTGAAAACCCCTGTTCCCTCCCAGGCCCTTCTCCAGGACATTGCAGACAAGCAGCAGTCAAGCAGACTGACTAAGTACAGAAAAGAGGGTCCCATTTTCCTACCCCTTATCAGCTCTTGAGACATTTTGCTGGTTCTGCAAATTCAGATCAATCCTTGCTTGCTGGGGGGCTGTGTCTGGGTCTGTGCTCTGTCCCCAGAGTGCCTGGTGTTCCCATGGCAGCCAAGGGGAGAAAGAGAAGTTTCCTTCTTCCTACCCACTTCATGTAGGCAGGACTACCTGCCTACACCTTAGCCCAGCCTGCATGCAAGCATAGTCTCTAAACGAGGGACTGGAGTTGCCACCACTCCAAAGCAGTCAAGCAGCATGCAGAGCAGGATAGAGCACAAAAGAGACATTAAATGCTCCATAAATTGATGGTTTGCATATCTGGAAAGATCACCTGGAGTGATCACTGACAGCCCTGCGCACTGGGCACCTTCAGGCACTTCAGAGCAAACAGTGTGGATCCAACTGAGAGACAGCTGCCTTCCAAGCCTGGGAAGCCATCCCTGTCCCTGCCAGTCCTGTCTGCAGCAGCCCTGTTTCCCCTGCCCTATTCCCCCACATTCTCTCTCCTCCATCCCTGTCCTCTCCATCCTTGTCCGTTCCAGACCTGTCGCCTCCAGCCCTAACCTCCACCACAGCCATTACCCTTCATATTCAGAAAACTCACCTCTGATGTCTATTAGGCTTTTCCATTTAAATACATAAAATGTGATGTGAGACTGTCAGCTGGGCTCATTTTAGCTACCAGAGCTGGAGGTAAAGAAAGCCCTGGTGAGAGATGGAGGATGAATAGTTGGGAACTAAGGTGTCCTCTTCAACTGCACAAAGGGGTGATGGTGGCTTGGGATTGTCTGCCCTATTAACTTCTGCCTTTTAGCATCCACCTCTGGGGAAAGGGGACTTGGCTGAGGCTGACCCACATGCAGCTCATGCTCTGCAGCACAGCAGAAGACGGGCTGAGGGCACCAGGAGCCTCACCCAGCTGGCCCACCCAGCATTCAGACCCATAGCACTCTTGTGGGGACACGGCATGCATAGCCCTGCTGTCCTAGCAATCATGCCCACATAGGCAGGGAGTAACTTTGATCTGTTTGCAAATTCATATTGCTTCAAAAGAGTAGTGGACAGTATGAATAGTAATATAAGTGAACATTACTGTCACAGAACTGCTGATTTTTTTTTCTTTCTGACCTGCTTTTGACAGTGATCCCTATGCTTCTGCTGAACTTCTTCCCCATTAATTTTATTACCATTTCATCCCATACTGACTTTCTCTCAGTTGTATCTTAGCTTTTGCTTTTTACACAGTTCATCAATAGCAGAGAATTCCCTTAAGAGGCAAAGAAAACCTTAATTATCTGCAATTATTTGTTGTTCTTTTTTTTTTTCCTGTATATTCTTCGTCACTGATCCATGGGAAGGTGGGTCATTCTGTTTTAAAAACCTGTCTATTGAGGCAAAGCTAAAAGGAAATTGAACAACCTATTGAACAAAACTCTTGAAGGCAATGAAGGATTCTCAACTGGTGATGCTCCTTTCCTTGCTAAGGAAATCTCCACTAATGCAACAACTACTGAATACAAGTCTGGGGGAAATGCATTGCCCCAGTGATCTTCTTATAATACCCATCTGGTAGGTTTGAGCCTTTAGACTCCCAGACATTTCCTTTTATGTGTCAGTAGCATTGGTCCTGAAACATACATCAGTCCTTAAAAAGGATAACATCTGGTATGTACACTGAATTATGTACAAGTCTATTATGCACGTCTGCGGTGGCACAGACCCCCTGCAATGTCTTTGTCAAAGATAAACCTTAAGACTTGATGTATGTTTGTATAAAAACACCAATGCTTCCTCAAATAATCGGGGACAGTATTGATATTGAAGTTGTTACTAAAAATTAACACATTTGAAAAACAAAACAAAACAAACCAAACCCAAAACATCTTTGCTGTGATACATGGAGCAGAGCTCAAACATCCTCATTGCAGGCACCAAGACACCAAGACAAGGCAGCTGGTTTTAGTGAGGGCTGTAAAGAGTGGCACAGACAGAAAAGGGCAGGTTGGGTGAATTAAGAGCAAACTTCAAATATAAGTATAGTTAATGTCCTTAGCAATTAGTGTCTTTGCCTGTCTCTAAGGTAGAGTCCACAGAAGTGAAGGAAATGCTCTTTTTATTTTTCCATTGAACTGCATATATCGAAAGGCCATTCCAACCCATCCCAACTGTCAATGGCATTTCCTTTTCAGATAACTCAAGCTAATGCAGCAGCCTCAGGCTGAATCCAAACCAAGAGCACAGTCAGGTCTGTTTCTGTTCTATTACTTCAGTTTGTGATTGTCCTCATAAGTCCTTCATATAATAAGACAGGTCTGTCTATGGTAGCTTGTAACTGACAATGCCTGCTGATTTGTGACAAAGGATTTCTGTGGCCTGCTAAATGGATTATCTAGAAATCCCATCAGCAGGGAGAGTGTGAGACCGTATCATTACTCTGTCCCTGCAATCAGTGGGGTGGGTAGAGCTCTTTAGACACTGGCCCTTCATTAGGGCTTGTGGCTGTTCCCTGCACACCAGCCTTTATCTTCCTCTGTCCAGACTGACAAACAGTGGCACATTCCCCAGGAGACCCCATGCCTGACGTGACCAGCTCAGGGTGGTGGTTCTCAGCTCACAAGGAGCAGGTCCCTAAGCCCTGTGGCCACACTGACAGGGAGAGCAGGATTTCTGCAGCATCGCATACATGCTTTCCTTAGGGAAAGGAAGTTAGTATCTTTGATTTAAGGCTCTTAAGGTCTGGGATGTTCTCTAATTAATTGTTTATTTAATAATGATAATAATTAATACTGAACTCATCTGTTCTTTCCATTAGTAGAATCAAAAACACAATACAGAAAAGGTGATTATTCCCATTTCATGTGTGGTGAAAGTGAGAAGATGGGTGGATTGCCTTTCCCAGTGTCACACTTGTCCCCTTGTACTGTGGTAGCATTGAATTCCTCCCCAGCATTTTATTTCAAGATCCACTAATTTCTGCAGCCTGTTTACTCTGTCCCTGGCTCTTTTGTATGAATTTGTGGTGTATTTTCAGGTGTATGGGTCTTGCAACACCTCTCTACTTAGTGTTCATATTCCTCCCGAGCTGTAAGGGGAGGGTGGCTTTATGAAAACCACTTGTGCAGTGTAGGAAGAGACACCTAGCAAACAGTTGTCTGACATACTGTACACTGTTTCTGTAGCACTCACTCAACATCCCTCTCCCTGGCCCTGGGTATTATGGGTTTTGTTGAGTTTGCATAATGATGGGAAGACCTCTGGGAAGCCAGTTACCCTGGAGGGATTCAAGGCTGATTATCTGTAAAGGTATATTTGTGTCTTTTTACAACGAAGATTTCCTGTATTTCTCAGATTTGATTAGCTGAATTCTTATTTTATAGAGAAAAAAAAATAAAACCACTTCTATTTCACTCTTCAGTGCAATAACACTTGTGTCCTCTCTATCAACGAGAGCATTATGAGCCCCCACATATCTGTTTGCCAGGACCAAAATTTTGCCAAAATATTTTTCAGGCAAGGCTGTTGTGTCTTGAAATATAACATGTTTAAGCAATCATTTTGTAGCTGAATATTCCTCATTTCCCCTTGCATAGCTATCTAGAAAGGAGAGATGAAGAACAGCTTTAAAAAGCCAGGGTAAAGCGGAACATTTCTGTATTAGCTCTTAGGAGGTCAAAGGCTTTTCCTAAGGAAACCTGCCCATTTAAACAGAAAACTGAGAGTACATAGAATTTTTTTCCTCTATCTTCCCTGCAGAGAGTGAAGTGAAATCTGGGCATTAGTGCTAAATTGTTTTCAATTTTTGTAATGGCTTTACGTAAGTAGCTTTTTCTCCTCCGTGTCAGTACACTTGACAGCTGTTGAATACCACCCATGTCAAAACAGGCCCTTGTCCCTTCTGTCCTTATCCCAGTAAAACTCCCAGTTCACGGCTGAAATAATGAATCCCATGCTGTGAGTGAGCTGTTGCACTGGTTTCTGTGGTCCCTTTGTACTGGCAGTCAGCACAGCCCCTGGGGCTGCCAGGGATAGCACACCATGGCCAACCTTCCCGGCCAACCATGGGCACCCTATGCTCCCTCCCAACACATGACCCATCATGTTTTGTGCTCCAGAGAGTTTATTTTTTTTAAAAATAAACTATTTCAGGCTCTAAAAAAGCTATTTCAGACTCTTTGAGTGCCTGATGGCAACTGCCAAAATAACTCTCCTGTCTGTTATAGCACTTCACAAATGAACCTTCAATCACTGTCTGAATACTTAAGGACCCCTTGCATGTCAGATCCCTCCCAGGGTCTGAAGGATCCCCAGCATGCACAAAGGGAGACTCCCTATCCAGAGGTCAACATGGACAGTCTGTGGTCAGCCCCCAAACCTTAGGGTTAGACCTCACCAAGGGACAAGCTACAGAAAGGACACAAGCATTGCCTTCATTTGAATGTGGAATTTGTGAGGAAAGCAGTGGAGGCAGGTGGGTACTCACCTGCCCTGGGGTTGGCAGCACATTTCAGCTGTGACTGAATGGCTGGCTGCTGGGCTGGCCTCCACCAAACCCACCTTTGACCCCACCAGGCTTTGGTACAGTCTGGTGTCCACCCAAACAAGACCACACACCAAGAAGAAATGCCTCTTTGTCCCACAGGGCTGACTTTGTGACCATGAGATCAAGTGCCTCTCACCTCTCATTAGCAGGGGTTAACCATGGTGACACCCACGCTGTTATATGATTCTATGATGAAGTAATGACAAATTAAAGCATATTATTTTCAGGGGAGTGTCTGCCAACCTGCAGACACAGCGTCTCCTCATATTGGGAAGGGGTCCTGAAAGCAGATGAAACAGCCTGTCTCTGGTGTGTCCTGCACTTCTGGGGTTGCTGCAGTCCCGTCCACATGCCACAGGGGAGTAGGTGACCCTGCTCCTGTGGGTATGTCCTGCCTTCATGGCACCAGCCCTACTTCCAAAACCACCTCTCCAGGGGGTGCAATTATCAGCCTGGTTAGACAGAGCTTTTCTATCTCTAAAAGCCCTCACAACAGCACACGTGTAATCTGGCCATTACACCAACAGCAAAAGAAAATGTGTCCTTCCTCTGTTATTTTGTTCTTTTTTCTCACTGCAATCATTTAAACAATTTCCAGTCTCATGCTGAAGTGAAGTCATTTTAAGACAGTTTCCTCCTGTTTAAATTAGGAGGACAAATAAAGGGAAAAGAAAATACTCCTTTCTTAGCTGTCAGCCCTCCAGTATGAGTAAGTAAAATCTATGGTTGGTGGTGGTAATTTCCTTCAACGTTCTGGCCCAAGGACCTTGCCTGCAAAGTACTATCACACTGCAAATCCAAGATATAAACTTGCAAGGCAGTCCCACAAATCTAACTGCCAGGCCAAAAATATCTACTTGCTCTTCTTTCAGCAAAGTTACTGTGGGGGTTATAAGCTTTCAAACACAAATGTTTTCATTATATTGATATTTTCCAATCATAATCTGAAATATATTGTCAGCTGAAAAATCTGATATTGGTAAGAGGAATTATATTTTTCAAAACTATTGCTCTCTATTAAAGATCAATAAATAAAATATTCAAGACAACACATTAGCTCATCAGTGAGGGCAATGCCATCAAAACAGAAACAGCCACCCCACAGTACAGCTGCAGCAGCAGAAAACAGCCAGGACCCACTTCCCCAAGGGCTGGAGACACACAGAAGGGGACTCCCCAGGGGTGGCCAGCACATTTTTGTTCACCAGTCACAGATGTGAGCTGTGGGACTACTTGGGTTTTTGGACCCCCTCCTCTGACTGGTCATCATTGTCATGTCTGCTTCTTAACTGGCAAAACTTCTTGGGTCAAATTTCTGGGTATTTATTTTTTTAGTATCACTGCTAATTGACTGCTCTAGGACAAGGGGGAGTTTTAGGGTTTAAACTGATAATGCTCCAAGAATGCAGGAAAGAGTACAGACAGCTTTATGGACAGTGAACCAGGAGAAGACTCAGGGGGCCCAGCTCAGTTGGGGATACAGGCACAGTCCCCCAGCATGACCTTGAACCAGTCATTTTCTCTCATCGGCTCCTCACATGCAAGATGATGAGGACATGTTCATCAGTGTTCAGGAAGCGCTCAGAGGTTGGAGTAATGAATACCACTAATGAATGGAGGCTGAAAGGGGACATGGCTCTTCCCAGTTCTGGCTTTCAGGGCACTCACTAGATAGCCTTTCCCCTGGGAGGGCTCTGGGGAGCTCTGTGAGCACTGGGAGATGCTCAGGCGCTGCAATGCTGTGGCTGGATTTAAGCTATTTGGCCAGGGAGATGTGCAGTGAAGGTGCAGCATCCCAGTGCATGGGAGAAGCTGTCTCCATCCATAGCTTCAAGCACTACCACACCAACTAATTAGTGTTGTTTATCAGTGCTGCATTCTCCTACCTGGGCATGCTGCAGATTGTCTCCATTATGTCCCTTCCTGTTGCCCCAGGAAAAGTCCTGGAAGCAAATGTGCCTTGCAGCATGCCCAGCAGGTCATCTAATCCTGTTCCTTTGGGACCAGGGAGGAGGGATGAGCTTCGGACAAGGAAACCTCATGCAAAAAACCATCTGTGCAAGGAAATGGTTAAAGATTTTCATCTTCTGTGCAGTGAGGTGCTTCTTGCTGGCTGATGAGACTGGGAATGCTGAAGCTGTAGAAGTTTAGAGTGACACAGTGAAGTCCCCTCACAGGCACAGCCTGAGCAGGAGCTCATGATGTGAAACCTCCATGCGCCCTGACTGAGCGCCTCCATGCCCACTGCACAGCCTCCCCAGCATGGCCACTGGCCCACAAGGCAGACTTGCCTTCACACCATGCAGTAACTGGGAGCCCAGCAAGCACCATTCAACAGAGATACCCAGCAGGGAGCCTGATGAGAAACACAACGTGCCACCAGTGCACCATAGGCACCATGCTGCTCTGAAGATGAGCACCACATTAATGGCAATATCTGCTCACACTGCTGCCTCTTCTCTACCCTGACCACTGGCTGAGCCTCCAGAGGAAAATTAAAGACTAATTTGTTTTTGTTTGGCTGAAATCAGAAAAAAGGGATCCGGCACCCATGGTCCTGTATCAGAGACTCCTCTCACAGGTGAGAGGATGAGGCTTTGGCTGTGCCTAAGGCAGGACTGCTATTCAGTCCTCCATGGGGTACCTGAGCAAGTGAAACCTCACTGTCTCTCCTGGGCAGCTTGTGCTTCAGCACACTCCTGTGCCATGCCCACTGCCCCCACCAAGTAGACTTCTGCCGAGTTCAGAACTGAGCTCCTTCTTTGCACTTTACACCTCAGACTGTGCCCCTGGTGCAGCCACGTGCCTTCAGCTCAGCCCGTGTGTGCCCTTTCTGGCACAGCTGGTTTAGCAGCAGGGTGCCAGGTTAGACTGATGTTCTTATGATTAATATATTGTGTTAATTGTAGTTCATGGAAGAAGTGCACACAGCCTGTGGCTCAGAGGGCTTCCTAACAGGCAGAGTAAGTTCTCCCAAGTGAGAGAGCACCACACGAGGGAGGGCAAGCTGAAGGAAGAGCTAAAAGAATTCACCCAACAGCTTTTTAATTTGCCACCTGGATTTTGATTCCCTCAGTTTCATATTTTTGAGCTTTTCTCCTCCCAGAAGAGACTTACTAACATTTTCCTTAAATAAACTTAGGCATTTTCACATAATCAGATTATTCCAGGAACTGCAGCCTTAAAGAAATGCCAAAGCCTGTTACACGAGGTGTGAACACAGAATCCCTCGAGCATCACAGTGCTGTCGCTTGGATAGATGGGAGGCACATTTTTGCAGGGGAGGGTTATCCTTCACTTTTAAGATTTGCATTTTGATCTAGTTAACTTCTTGAAAATTTAGCTTCTTGAATATTTAGCAGCTCCTCCCAAATATTCTGAGAGCCTCAAAGGACCAGTGGTGGGAGAGCAATGCTGGAGGAGAACAACACACCACGACAGCATGAGACTGCTGCAGATGGAGAAGGGAAGCTGTGAAAAGAGTGGGGTCACTGGAAGGACAATGCTTATTTAGTCTGATGGTAAGTTCTATGAACCTGTTTTTTGTGGTTTGAGCAGGCATTGGTAAGATCACCAACACCAGAAATATCACCTGAATTATTCTGCTGTGAACTTCTGGGGTAGCAGAGTCAGATGAATCAGGCACAGGTCAAGAGTTGCTCTCTGAATCATCAATCTGACAATGATCCACAGCATGTCTTAAAGCCAGCAATTTAACCTCCCAAGTTTCTGCTTCTTTATCTGTAAAATGTAGCAAACAAACTATTTTACTCAAAAAGCTTGAAACTCATGCTTGTGTGACATATTGAAGAACAGTGTTGTGATTAATCTCGTATGTGCAGATGCACAGGAAATGAAGATTAATAAAATGCTCCGGTCTTTCGTTCCCTAAATTCAGAAATCATTTTTATCTTCAAACTGATGCAAGCTGTCTTTCTTTAGGAGGCATAAAGGGGCAGTAAAAACTAGGCTGGGACTTTGAGTGTCTAATTCACACTATTTTTTTCTATGCCATTTTGCTTAGCTGATGGGTCTAAATAGGAGGAGAAGGAGCGGGTTTGTTTTCAGGCAGCTTGGTTTCCATGGGACTTTGAGTATATCGATCAGTTAAAATCATTACCACAATGGCTGATGTGAACTTGCTACCATCATATTCATGGCACCTCCTGGATTTGCTAATGCACAGATTTTTGCTATCTTAATATACCAACGCTGGTGGTGGTTCATTGTTAAGGCTCCTCTTGGATTCCTTTCCTTGTGAAAGCTACGCCAGTCTCCAGTGCAGAAATAGCGTATCAGTGCAGAGCGCCCTGAGGACGAGATCCGGTTGGATATTTTCCAGATGAATGGTTTTTTTTCCATTTGAAAATGCCAGCTGGTCAAAATGGGAATGTTCTGCGGGAATGTGTCGATTCTGACAGATTGCAGAAGACAGGGGAGTTAAAACCTGTTAGTTTTGCCATGGGGTCTCTTCCTACAAAGCCTCTCCACACCCCAGGGCCCTATATCTCCACAGCAGCTGGAGCAGTGGCACAACAGGAGCTGATTTTGCCTAAGGGGCCCCTTCTTCTTTGTCTCCAAGCAGCCTTCCTAGGAGAGCTGGGCAAACCAGGCAGGTATCTCTGCTCCTTAACAGCAGAGCTTTCCTAAGCTGCTTCAAATCTCCTAAATTCTCCCAGAGTGGAAGATTGTTTTTCTGCTCTGCCTCAAATAAGGATCTTTTTTTATAAAGCCCTGTTTATAGACTTTTTGTCATTCTGGAAAACTGACACACATAGATGAATTGGAATATGCGTTGGAATAATCACAGGATAACTGCTTTCCTTCTGAGTATTGTTAGCAATTATAACCATAATTCTTCAAACGAAGACGTAAAGAGAAAGGAAAAGGAAAAGAAAAAAAAAGAAAAAGGAAAAGGAAAAGAAAAAGAAAAAGAAAAAGAAAAAGAAAAAAAAAAAGAGAA
>JANHGN010006837.1:15340-43518 GCA_024605025.1 Megaceryle maxima | reverse complement strand
AAAAAAAAAAAAAAAAAAAAAAAAAAAAAAAAAAAAAAAGAAAAAGAAAAAGAAAAAGAAAAAGAAAAAGAAAAAGAGAAAGAAAAAGGAAAAAAAAAGAAAAAGAAAGAGAAAGAGAAAAAGAAAAAGAAAAAGAAAAAGAGAAAAAGAAAGAAAAAGGAGAAAAGAAAAATTCTAATGAGATCAAGGAGATAAACCTGGCCAATAATGGAAAATGATGAGTGGGCCTGAATTTCAGCCACACACCACCTTGTTTTTCTCTCTTCTGCTGCCTTCAAGCCTCGACTTGCTCATATTTGAGCAGGGGTGCCACCAAGCAGTGGTGGGGCACAGCAGCCTGGCTTTGCACCTGAAGAATGAGTTGTGCTCTGAGAAGAAAAGGGTTGTAATATCTCACTCATGTCCTCTCATGCCTGTGGACAGGGTGTAGTGTTTCTCTCTGCCCCATCCACAAACAGGGATTAGGATGGTGAGTGAGTAGGGCTGCTGCTGACCCTGCTGTGACAACGTCACATCTTCTGGAGCCTGGCCTAATTAATTTAATTTGAGCTGCCAAGTAATTCTCAGAGGGTAAGAGCTTCAAACTCCTCCTGGCTCAGATTTGAAGAGATTAGCTAAAAGCAAAAGACTCCATATCCAGGCCACTCCCTGCACAGCCCAGCACAGTATGACATTGGTTTTGTGTAGAGATGTGAAATGCATTGCAAAGAGGATACCCACCTGCCTTGTTAATAAAAGTATAACAAAACTAGCTTCAAACTCAGCAGCATGCTTATGAGGGGGTAACGTGCAGCTGAGATATCTGCACCGTGGTTTTGCTCAGGTAAATGTTCCCACTCCCATCTTCACAAACCCTTTTATTCAGTGGGAAATTCCAATGCATGGCTGTCCAGAAGTTCTCCCTGACCACATGGTGATTAAGTACTGAAAATTCACATTGGAACAGCAGAGAGGGGGCAAGCACAGGAGTGGGGCTCTGTGTTGTATGAAGTTATGTAATGTGGATGCAGTTGCTGATGTCTTTGGGATTCTTTCTCCACATGGAACTGACCAGTACCCAGAATAAGACTTATGGTTTCCTATGAGTTCTGACTTGCTGTGGGTGGGTGGACATGGCAGGCCATGAGTTGGGGGCTCAGACCCTGGCTCCATCAGCAGCTGGTTCGTTGTAAGCTCCCCAGCAGCTAGTGCAGGTACATCCACAGCATGGTCTGCAGGGCAGGCAGAGTTGCCATCAGAGCAGGATTTGGCCCATGAAGTACCTAATGCCCTGGCTTTAGAAGGAGCCACTGGTACTTACAGCTTTCTACAAGGCACTCAAGGTTTCAGAAAGATTGTCCTGTCAGCCCTGCAAGTTTTATCTGTGAAGGATGGAGCTGGGAGATCATCTGCCAGCCTCTGCATTGTTCTCCTTAATTTTATCATGCCTTCTTGCAATTTTTTGGTGGGAAAGGTTTCTGTGAGCTCATCAGTTTTAGAGCAAATCCGAGTCTGATTATGAGAACTTTGTGAAAATTGTCCTTGCTTTTCTCCATTGCCTCTAAATATTTGGGTACTGCCAGTCAGTGAGTGATCCACATTGACAGAGTGAGGCTTGGCTTCTGGAATACAAGCAGGTAGGAATGAGTTTTGATCTGCTAGGAGCAGTGTATTATTTCAGTGCAACTACCTCTGCAGCTTTGCTTGTGAATTTCTACAACTCAAAGGAGCAATTCCAGCATCTGAGAAATCCTATGCTGTAAACACCAGTTTCAGAAAAAGAATCAAGCATAATTACTGTGGCCATAAAACTGATGAAAGTTCAGTTTGCTCTGACCTTAAACTCAGTTTCTTTGTACTTTCTGGGAAATCTGGTGTTTTTCTCTTTCTGATGCTTCCTCTAAACAGAACATGCTCGTCTTTATTCATCTTCATCCTTAAAAACCCTGAGAGGATTTACACTGCCCTTCCCAGAAAATGTACCTTCTAATCCTCCAAGTGTACAAAGCAGAGATAGGTCCCAAACACCCAGGATCTTACAAGAGAAAACAGATTAAAGTGCATCAAAGAGGAATCTAACAGGATGTTTTGTTTCCCTTTTTTAGCATCCTTCCCCTGTACAGTTTCCTTCTTTAATTTTGATTCCTGTGAGTATTTGTGTAACAGGGGCAGGCAGGTGTGTGTCAGAGCTTTGTGCCCTGATGTGCCAGAGAAGTTGGGACACTTCGCATCAGAGAAGTCTCAGCACTGGGAATTTATGGTTGGAATAGAAAGGTCAGATGAAGGGCTCCAGGGAAAGATGTTTTCTTTCAACATGCAGATGGGAATGGAGGCAGAGAAGTGTAGGGATGGAGTTTCTTAAGAACTCGGGGCTGCCAAGCATGGGCAGGTTTTCAGAAGAGCTTTCCCATTTAGTAAGAAAAATAATGGGCTAATTCTTCCAAAGAACATCAGACAAGGGGAAATGAGCTCTTCTGGGGATCTTGCCTTATATAGTTATTGTAACGACTTGGCTTTAGTGCCAAGTATATGAGAATCCATCACAAAGTGACTTGCCAAAGTGATACAGGGAGTCTGCGCTACATCTGGGGATCAAATCCTGATCTCTGAGACAAAGTACATTTTTCAGGTCTCTTACTTTTCTGGAAAGCACAAGATTTGGCCTTGGCTTAGCTGTCTTGCTTTAGAAATAAAAACACCAACCCACAAAAACAACTCAAAGCAGATCTTGCAATTTCTTAGGAGCCTTTTGCATATTTCCCTGGAAAGCTCTAGAGAAGGACCTGACCTCTCTATGAGGAGATGTACTCAGGGCTGGTATGACTGTCATGAGATAGAGACAGCCTCACCTCACTCTGCCCGCCCTGAGCAGTGCAAAGGGCTTTGGGGCTCAGCAGGACAAAAATCTGCTCAATACAGTTTGGTTATGTGATTAGTATCAAGGTCAGTGCTCCTGGGCCAGTCTGGCTTCAATGTACAGAAACCGTACTGACCTTGCTGTGCTGTCGTAGTGCTGCCCTCAACTGTGTGAGTCCTCCAAAACCCATCACCTTGCCAGAAGCTGAGCTGTTCTATGGTACCTGCCTAGTAAGGCATTAAAAACCTATCCTTCTAGGCACACTGGGGAGACCATGCTTCCCAGTGCCTTCAAGGCATGCAGGGAGATATAAGAAGACTACCAGCAGCTGAATAATTTCAGGTGCACCATCTTTGCCAGTAGGATATTCCTTTGCAAAAGCAATCCGTGATCTCAGGCCCATACCTGCACTGGGCCAGTTAGCCCAGATTTGAAGCATCATTAGATGCAGGCATTCTGATATCAGTAGTAGGAGAGTTAGAGGTACACCCAACTGGGAGGCCAACTGGGAGGCTACAGTCACGATACACTCTTCAGCATCCATGGAGAAGAGTTAATTATCCTTATTTTCTCTAAATCTGTTAATTTAACCAAAAGAACTTGTTAAGCAACACAAATTCCCCCCCTACCTTGAGTGATTGCAGATATAGATCAGGTTTACAGTTCTGTTATTGGCAATTCAAATAATAAAAGTGAGCCTTGTCCCAAGGCAGCCCTGGGCACAGCCTCCAAACCCTTCCTGGGACGACTGAGAGGTACCCCAGTCTTGGGGGTGGCCGCAGTTTTCCTTATAGCATGCTGAGCACAGCAGGTCACGTGCTGAAGTCCTAGTAGGTCCTTGGCTCACCTCTGGTCCCTGGTGATCCAGTCATTTAATCCTTTGCTCCTCTGCAGAGTGTTACAGCTCCCTGAGATTCACCACTGCACGGTAAGCGCCTGCACCAGTATAGTCAGTTTATGTTATACTTTAGGTTTTGCCCAGTACTTACGTCCTAACGTTGAACACAACTTCAGAAGCCTCCACCATGAGAAACAAAGTTGATCGTTGGGGCAGTGGTAAGCTGTGACACTTAAAACTTTCTCCACAAGTACTCATTCGAGAAGGAGATTGATATGATTTTTTTCATCATCACAGAGCCATGGCAAAGCCTATACAAGGCCTGTCTGTGGTGGTCAGCCCACCCCAGCATGTCCCGACTCCTGCAGCCAGTCTGGGGTGTCCATGTCACCTGCCTGGACCTGCCACCTCCCTGTGGGTGCCTGGGGCTGCCTGCATTGAGCAGTGTCCCACATAGTCCTGAACAGGGGTCAGAATCCTAATGCCATTAGCTTGGAGAAGCTTCTTGCTGGGTTGGGGGAAGCTTCCTCATGGTAGGGTTTGGAGAGGGGAAGCAGTGCCCATATAAGGTCAATGGCTGCTGGTGCAGCCATCAGGGCCTGGATCCCCCAAACCAGGACCCACTTGCTTTATCTTGGGCTTGTAACTGAGAGCTGCACACACTTCATTTTAGGGGAAACTCTTTGTTGGAATTCTTTGGGTTAACTTGAATTAACTCCAAGCTCATTTGGTTTCAGCTTGTCACATCCTTTGGAGTTTTATGTTCACTAATGGTTTGATTTACATAATTTTAGAAATAAATAGAACAGAAACAAGCACTGCTAATCCAGAAAGAAAATAATTCAAGACACATCACCTTAAATTAACTTTTCATCTTGTAACTTTTTCATTTTCAACAGCTATCACAATTTTGTTTCTTAAGGTACTTGACATCAGGAGAGGCTGGTTCAGGGTCTCAGTTCCTGGAGTATTGTGTTTAGAGAAAACATTTGCTTTCTTTTACAGCAGAAGTAAATACCAGATGTCACCATGTCAGGGCAGAAGTGTGAAAATGTCATCTGCCACCATTCCAATGGGCTTTTTTTCCCCCAGAGTTTGTGTTTTCTAGATCAATTGTGTGGTTTTGTGTGGATCTTGATGAAAGATCTTTTAATGGTGTGGATGGACAATATCACTTCCAGAAGCGATCCCCTAATTCAAAAAGAAATATTAACTTTTTATCTCTATTTCTCTGTTCACTTTATAAGAAAAGAGTGAAAGCATGCAAAATAGATGGCCAAGTATACAGGTTCTTGTAACATGTAATTTCCAATAGACAGTGTCTATTATGAGTTTATTCCATTATCTCAGAAGAGGAAGCCAGTGTGGGAGTTCTTGCTGCTGCAAAACTGTACTTCATGGCACAGTTCATTGTGCTTCACTTTTCCTTTCATTTGTCGCTCAATTCATCCAAGCACCGACTGAAATGTAGAATTGAATCTCTAAATTGTTCTAGCATGGGCTATATTTTATTCTGCAGGCTTTAATGGAAGGCAGGTGAGGAGTGAAGCTTACAGACCCCAGCTTGGTGTGATTATGGGGCAGAGGGTGCTGAAAGGGAATGTTCCTCTCACAGACCAGGAATAATTTGTTGCTATTTACATTTGGGAAATAGGCATTCCAGCTAAGATGCATGATGTTAGGGTTGGATGAAGAGGGAAAGTGCTCTAGGAAACTATGCAGAGCTGACATTGTTTTGGAGGCAGCGGACACATTTGTGGTCTGCATTGCAGTAGGAGAGCATGTCAGGCAAGGAACAGGTCTGAGCTGCCTCAAGGCATGAGGAAAAAATAGCAAACTTCATCAGCAGGCAGGTGTTCAACTTCCAAATGCTGGCTGCTGCATCTGAGCCCAAATCTGACAAAGGTTTCAGACAGAAAGATTTTTTTTTTTTTTTTTTTTGATAAAAATTGCAAACTTGAAGGAACTGGTTTGTGAATTTGGGTCCAATTTATTGACTTGTGAAGGAGGAGAAAGGAAACAAACACTAAACTCATCCCACTGTTACTACTTTTCTCCACATTCCAAAGAAACAGCAATGATATGGAACACTAAAATTTCTTGCCTTGACCTTTTAGAAATTAAACACTTCATTTCATTTATGTTTGTTTTCAAAGTGCTGGGCTGTTGTTTTGTTTTGGTTTGTTTTAAAATTGAGTACTGGCTGACCAAAGAGATAAACTAGAAAAACCAAACCATACATTAGTATCAAATGTTTTCACTTAATTCAAAATTATTTTTACTTTCTTCCCTCCCACTTTTTTTTTTAGTTTCTCTGGAAAAATGGGCTCTTTTCAGGTCAACCTGCAGAGCAGCTTCTGCTGGCCTCTCTTCCTCCTGCTGTTTCCTATCGAGCCAGCTAAGCAAAAATGAAAAATATGCCCCTCTGCAGCACAGAAACTTCCTTTGTGCATGCAAATAACCTCCATCCAGGTGGAGCCGGGAGCACAAGAAAAGGAGACAGATTGTTTTCTTTCTGAAGTCTTCTCCAGCAGCTTGCAATGTTTGCGCACAAGTCTGGTGCCTATTATACCAATATCTCTGCAAACTGGGAGGCCTGGGCTCTTCCAGATGGAGGTCCCCCCAGGAGGGCTATAGCAACACCTGCCCCTTCCCTGGGAGCATTTCTCAACTCTGCTTTCCTTGTGGGATCCCATGCAAGGATGAGGAAGAACCTGTATCTGGGAAGTACCACTGGAGCTGACCTTACGGCAATTACAGCAATGCTGAAGAAAGCCAACTTGGTTGAAGTGAGATGCTCAACTGGTGGAAGGTGAAGTTGTTTGATGGGCTACAGACATGTCAATAGGAGGTTTGGGGACATTTGGCTTCTAGCTCAGATGCACATCCCTGCCCCTGGCACAGATGCTTGGCATCCCAGTGGCACAGATGTTTGGGGTCCAAGTGGTCTACCCTGCAAAAACTCAAGCTCAGGTGAGCCATGTTCAGCCAAGCATTGGAGAGAGCTCAGAGAACTCACCCTGAGCTCTGGGAAGCAGGCTAACATCTCTGGAGATGACCCAGTCCATTCTGGGAACCTGTGGGATGAGCTGGGTGACAGCCACTGCCAGCCATTAAAGCTATCAGATCTGTCCCTTGGAGCAAGCCCTCCTGCAGCCAGCAGTTCCCAGCTGACCCAACAAGCTGCCACCCCGTGCTCCTGGCCAGCACCCCAAGAGCAGGGCGCTGACTGTGACACCCCAGCCAGCCGCCAGCTCCTGCCGAGGGAGGGGAGCCAGCTGAGCCATGGGTGGGTGCTCCACTGCCTCCCTGCTGCCCAGCGCAGGCAGAGCTGCCCAGGGCATGTTATCCTCCATGGCAGGGTGGGAGGCCTGCCTGCGGTTTTCAGATGGGATGATTACATCTGCAAAGCACTTGGGAATGCTTTGGGATGAAGAGTGTTATGTAAGTGTAAGAGAAAGTTATTTATAGAGCCAGGTTTTATTCAAAATGGAATTAAACTTGTGTTCCCAAAGCCTCTGCTTCAGGAACAAGTGGGAATTTGTCCCCTTCAAGACAAGTGGGAATTTGTCGCCTTCCCTCCAGTGCATTGCATCCAAATTGTTTTCTTCAGTTCAGCCCAAAGTTTACGGATGTGTTTTATTTACAAAGCATACCTCTCAGAAAGTTAACAGATCTCTTCTTCCATCAGCTTTGAGGTGGCCCTGGAAGCCTGGACCATAGCCACGCTTTGCAATCACAGCAGCTGTGGCACCAAAGTGTCATAAACCAGGAAATGAAAGCAGAGTTTGAGCTGCAATAAACAAGAAAACCCCCAAACCAGTGTCCCGGGCACAATATTTGCCTGCATTTGACAATCTCTGTAGCAATCCATGAGCTGCAGGGAGGGTATCAAGCTTATATCCCTGTTGGAGATGGTACTTATTCAGTGGACTAATGTCTGTGCTCCTGCAGAACTACAGACCTCGTGGCCTTTTAAAATCTTACTTTATTACCTTAAAGATTTTTATTTGCTCTTTTGAAATATTAGACCCAAATCCCTCAGATCTGTACTTTTTACAAGCCATGAAAGCCCAAATTGCTGGGATGTCTGCTGAAATCCCTGCTAACAGGTGTTAGGAATATTGTTTTACAAGGTATGGCACCTTACATAGGTTAGTTTGCATAGTTCTGCTGCTGCCCCTCACTTGTTCTAGTATCTATCATGAAATTCCACACATGCCTTTTATTTAGGAACGAACACAAAAGTATGTTATCTTATTCCTCTGGAATTTTCCACAGTTATTTAGCATGTTAGTTTAAGCATAATTGGTTAGTAGGCTCTTGAAATTTATATCTTAGCAGTACTTATTTACATCAGGCTTAAAGTAATTCGTTTCAGTTGAGGTAAATGTGAAGCATTAGATTGCAAACGTACCTAATCCATCTCTCCTCCCCCATGACTAGAAATCCTGTGGTTAAAATAACACAGCCTCTATTCAGAGCGCAAACTTAGAGCTGCTAGTGGGAGCAGGCTTGAGATTTAGACAACTCTCAGCAGATGAGTCTGTTCGAGGGTCTTTCTCAGGTCTTTGTTTTTCATCCTACTTCTGATCCATGAGAGGAAACCAGGCTCTCTCCTCTTGGCATGGAAGGTAAAGATTTTCTGCATTCTGTATGTGGTTGCATGTGCTTGTAAAGAAATGTATAAACGTGGCTGCAAAAATGCTGTTGCAAATGCAATTGTAAAAACGTTGTTGCTTATAGATAGAGCAAGAAGCATTTGGCAAATGGCTCCAGAATCTCTAACTGTTAATCTGGTTTTGTGGCTGTTTCCATACGACAGGGCAATGATGAAATTATAATCTTGCACAGAGAAGCAAGCAGCAGCAATTCTCTGTCACACGTCGGAGAGGCTGAGCATGTAGGTGCTGTAGGAAACGACAAATCCAGTCGCTATTGCGAACCGGCCGGACTAAAGCAAAACTGGCATTTTGTTGACTGTCAGGTATAGTCCCTCCTGGGTTTGTCCAGCTGGTGTAATTCCCATGGGGGAAGCTGGAGGATGGCACTGGGTCTGTTTACAGAGTATATGCTAATACTGTTCCAGCGTGACTCTTACAGTAACAGCAGAGCCGTGCTTTCAGAAGTGTTTGGATGCAGCGTGCCAGATAATGAACTGCCTTGATTTGCTCTTATTGCTTCCCAAGTCACAGGGGATGTAGGAAAGCATCATCTTTTCCTTGAATCCTTATTTTATTTGAAATCCAGGAAACAATCGTGCTGCCTGTGCTAATGCCCATGGAACTGTACTCCCAATGCTGGAGGTTGTTAACTCTCCCAGCCCTGGTGCTCTTGATTCTCCCCATGCTGTGATTCATGGAGAATCCTGAGTCCCAGATCAGTCCTCCTGCACTGTGGTGTTCCAACACAGCAGGTCACACTGCTGCATAAGACAGAAATACTGTTATTCAGGGTTTTGCTTAGTTTAAAAAAATAATGCTGCCCCTCCCTGCCCCGAGGAGTTGGGCTATGTCTATCTGTTGGGGGGGGCACTTATACTCTTCCTCCTTCAAGGCAGCACTGACCAAATGCTGCTCCAGGTGCTACCTCGCCAGTGCTGGAGAAAGCCTTGTCTCCCACCCAGAGACACCCCCTTTCCTCTTCCCTTCTTTCCACTCTGCCTTCCTTTCCCTGAGAGAGAGACAGCCTGCTTTCAGTGTCCTGCCTGCAATAGCTGGCCTCCTCTGGTCCATACTGTCCCACAGCCCTGTCACCCTGGCAGCACGCGCTCTACTCATCCAATCCTCTGGAGAAAAGAGGAGGACCCTACTTGGCACACCAGGTCCCTCACAACACAGAGCTGCTGTCCTTCGAGGGGGCCCTCTTGGCTGGCAAAGGTGCTCTCATCCTTTGAGCCAACAATGCTGCTTTGTCCTGGAGGAAGAAATGCAGCTTTATCACTTGGGTGCCTGGTGCAGGGAGGGGCAAGCAGGGCTATAAGGAATACAAACATACAGCTTTTCATGAATCTCATGTAGAGCACTCCATGGCAGAGAGGCAGCTTGGAGGAGAGAGAATATGTGCAGAACAAAGAAATGTGGTCAGGCAGCAACTATAAAATTTCAATATAGAAAGTGGAGCTGATGTCATTTTAACGTCCCAAGCAGTGCCAAGAATTCAAAGCTCCATATCAAGATTCAGTGCAAATCCCCCTCATACTCACAATTTGTTCTTGTGGAAAAATGAACTTTTATGGAAAATATGCATGGGAACCTGCCAGAGGAGTGTGTTGCTTTATTTCTTTTATTAATTTTGAATACATTAGTTCAGAGAGCAATCCCATTTTAGCATCAGCTGCTTCTATCCAAGAAGCTGAAGCTCAAATGCAAATATTGGAGGAAAGGAAACTGTGTTTTTTGTACAACCAGTTGTTAGATGGGAATAGCTGTTTGAGGAGGAAGGGATGTGGGTGGGTAGGCTCAGTGGGGAGACTGAGATAAAGCTTTTTTACGGGTGACATATCTGAATCATGGTAAGATGCATCTGAATGGAACAGCGTCATCAGCTCTTACAACTGCATCAAAGGTGGGATTGCATGCAGCTCCTACGACTGAGGTTATTCATATGTGTCCTGATATAAAACTGCATTTGCAGTTGCTTATAACTTTGCCAGACTTGAACCATTTAGACTGAGGTCCTTCAACTTGATTGTCTGCCTTAGGCTAAGTTCTTTCCTGGAAAATTTCAGCCAAAACTGTCCAGCCATTTCCAAGAACGAACACAGGGAAAAAGGCATTGTTGTCCAACTGGAAAAAAAAAAAAAAAAAGGAAGAAACAGGAGGGGGAGCTTGATGATCTTTTCCTTGGATAGTTCTTATTCCTCTGCACTTTGGAGTAGAGATCTGAAATTTGGCAGCTTTGTGTTAGGACTGTGATTTATTATTTTATTTTTTTTCCTTTGTAAATCTCCTCCAATTCAGCTTAGTGACAGCCTTTGAAGGGAAAAAATAGCAACTTATTAGGTATGTGCTAAGGCCAAGTAGTCAAAATCTGCTGAAATTCCTTCCCATGTGAGTGAGCTCAGCCCAGCATCTTGGCATCTCCCAGTGCTGACCCCAGTGCTACCAAGTTCCTGCTGCTCCTGCTGCACCCCCCCCCAGCTCTGCAGGGACCAGGCCACTCATGTGCCCTCTCTTAAGCCCAAGATCCATCCCCAGCTCTAGAAGCAGGATGAAGCTGGCCTCTCCCTGTAATGCTACTCAGGGCAGAGGGGTTGAGCAATGGAAAGGCAGGCAGGGAACAACAGTCTTTGACACCTTCCTCACGCAGCCAGGAGACAGCCAGGGACCATGGGGGTGCTGGGCTAAGGGAGGGTCTGCTACTAGGATGCTAATGCTGAACGATGGCAAGGGACTGGGATGGAGATTACGTGGTACAAGTGAGGAGAAAGGGGCTCGAGGGCTCAGGAGAGCCACAGGGATGTGTGTGTCAAGGTATGAGGCAGATGGAGTGTCTGGACACTCCAGAGTCTGACATGAAACCTGAACTGCCCCATCCATGGTCTGTTTTGGGGAATATGAGTGCTGCCTTGCAGAACTGGCTTCAGTCCCACTCTCCCTGAAGGGGAGGTTGTTGGCTTCTGTGAGGGAGTTGGTGGGAGCTCTGTCTCAAACATGTCCAGTGGCACCTGGTGCTGAACGCTCTTGCACAGCCACTGCCCCAGATATGTCTGTTGGTCACCCCTTGGTCTCTGCTCATGACTTTGAAGCACTGGGTTGTGGAGCCTGTGAAACCTGCAAGGATGAATGTGGACATGGGTCTTTCTGGAGGGAAGGCCCACCAGTGTGATAGGGGACAGCTGGGATGGGTGACCAAGCCAGACCCCTGACAAAGTAGTGCCTGATGCAATCAAGTTGGTGGCTTGCATGTCTGTATCTTCTCTTTGTTTCCATTTTGTTCAAGTAGCTAAAGCACCACCAGACTCCTGACAGAGGTACCAGAGCTCAGAGACACTTGTGAAGAACTCAGATACTACAGGGAGATGTGCCACTGAAATTTTCCCAGTGTTGGGAAAAATCAGTAATTTTTATACAGAGGAAGCAAATAAAGCCCAGGACCACACTGAACACTAAGGAAAAAAAACTACAAAAAATATATATAACATCTCCTCCAGTGTATAGAGCCCATCCTTTACCATGGGATAAAGCTGAGACCTCTAGCAAAATACTGTGCAATCATCTAATAATCAAGTGTATCATAACTCATAGCACAAGGGAGGCCTAATTCTGATGTCTCTTGCCTCATGGGTTTTTCAGTCTTAACAGTATTCATATAGCCTATTTTTGTATGCAATACATATGCAGCATTTCCAGACAGATGGTGAAATCTCAGCGTTTCCATTTTGCCACTTGATGTGATTTCCACGTTGACAGGTAGGGAGCTGCAGTCTGCTTGTCTCTGCTCCCTCTGGAGTGGCAGGGTGAGGCAGTTCCTTCACTTCTTCCATGGCAGTGGGTTACAGAGCATCCTGTATGGCCTCTCCTTCCACAAAGTCATTCAGGGAAGTTTCATTATCTTCATTAGCTCCTGAGAGCCCCAAGCACACATCAGGAGTCAGCTGTGCAAGACAGTATGGAAACAAAAGCCCAGACCTGACAATGTGAGAATACCAGAGCTACCTACAGACAGCTACTGAGAGATGGAGGAGCTTCTAAGAAGCTATGAGATGGTGTTGGCCAGCGTGTCAGGCAGTGCTTGTTGCAAACTGACAGCCTTGCCTTTGTCAAGGGTGACACAAGAAGGAGATTTAAGGAGGGATTTGCAGGAGAGCTGAAACAGAAAATGAAAAGGAGTGGTGGATGCTCATGGGCTTCTGCTCAATGTGTCATGGAAAAAACCAAGAAAGTGCTTGTCTGGACATTGTGGCAAACAGGGCACTTTGATGCTGGGAGAGAGTGAGTGCATGGAGTGGAGACGGAGAGTCAAAGGACTGGAGATGCTTATTGGGGATATCCATGTGGAAGTCATTACAAAATAAATTAATCCAGGAAGCTGTTGCTGTTACAACTCTGTTGCCTCCTAATCTGCAACCCTGGCTGATCCAGCCAGCTCCTTTCACTGCACACAGCCCAGGGAAAGACTGAGGTCACCTTATGAGTACCAACCAGAACCTTCATTGATTGATGAATTGCTTGACCTACTGGAGACTCAGACCTTGCTCCTACCTCACCTTTATTCCCAGCTAGCTACTGACTATATCCCATCATGCTTTTCCTACACTTTTGGTCTGAATTAAACCAGTATGTGAGACATGGCTGGTTCAACAATCACAACACTGTGCCTTGGGACTTAGTATTTGCTGAAAACTAAAGTATATGTAATTAATTCTGCAATTCCTCAATGAACAAAATGGGGCTTTTGTGTAATTCCTGTTTCTCATTTGTTTCCAAATAGCCACGAACCATGAACTATTTTGTCTCAGAAAGTATTGATTTCTTTTCCAAATGATGTGCTTTGACCTACACTGCAGACCCTTGTGTCACCACTGATTGTGTGGGCCATGTCTTCTGTCTTGAGCCATGACACGGTCTTGAGTTTCTGAAGAAGGTGGTTGTACAGTTATACTGAGGTCCCCAGATCCCATGGCTGGAGACAACTAGATTGTTCCCAGCCCTGAGAGAACCTTGTTACCTTCCTGCTGTTGCACCCACCCCAGATATAAATTTGTCTTCATGTTACTCTGCTGCCTAGTGACGTGGGATAGGGTGAAACGGGTTTTGTCTCCTACCATAGAGCCCTGGCTGAATACTCTTGTAGGAACCATCTTGATAATCCAAACAGTGTTACCCTTCATAAATCATGTCCTATTTTGTATGTGGGCTTTGCCATGTCTTCAGATGTATCCATGAAATATATGTCACCTGGGCTGTGTGGCCTTTACAGAATCCTCCCATTTCAGGGGCACATTGGAAAAGTGATTTATTTGGTGCTCTATTTATTGTCTTGTGACTTAAATTCAGAAAGGAGGTGAATACACAGTTGTATCAGAAAAGAAAAACTCATTTCTGATAAGGCAAAGGCCTTGCTTTTTTCAAAAGAAGGAGACTTGCACAGGGTGAGAAAGATGAGCACTTCAGCCTTTTGCACTGGTGAAGACCTTTTGGGAAACCACTACCCAGACATTGCTCTTTTTAGTGACATCCAGTGATAGGACACAGGGCAATGGGTCCAAGGTGGAACAGAGGAGGTTCTGTGTAAACTTAAGGAGAAACTTTTTCACAGTGAGGGTGACAGAGCCTGGAACAGGCTGCCCAGGGAGGGTGTGCTGGAGTCTCCTGCTCTGGAGACATTCAAAACCCACCTGGATGTGACCTGATCTAGGTGAGACTGCTCTGACAGGGGGGTTGGACTAGATGATCTTTCAAGGTCCCTTCCAACCCCTACCATTCGGTAATTCTGTGATATAAATTCAGGTTTCCCACTCTGAGTCAAGTGTTGTGAGTTCCCCTAAGTTCTTTTCTAGCAATTCATTTTTAACACCCTTGTGAATCCCATACTCCAAATCTATGTGTGAGACTGCACACACAAGTTCCTAACAACCTCAGACTCACTGAGGGTTTTTCAACTGCTTATGGCCTTTTAGCACATTTTCACTTTTATTTAGATGTGCCTCAGCAGTGAATTTCTCCTGTTTCCACTTCTTTTCTGCTACTACCAGTTTGATGTTTATGCCCTTGGCATTTTCTACCTGCAGGGCAGAAAGCACTTCCTTGTATCCAAGCTCTGACAGGGACAGTGCTGAGCTTTGGCTGTGCCACCTCTGAAGCCATAGAGCACAATAAACTCTCACCCAAGTTGCCATCCCTGAGCCTCAACCAAATCAAGTAGGGTTTCAGAGTGAACCCATGTTGCAATGTGCAGCCCTCTAGTATCAAGGCTGTGATTGTGTGCCTGTCAAAGACTGGCCAGCAGATGTGATGGGTCATGCATGACTGGACATACCCACCTTTGTCCCCTTCTCTTCAGGCATGCAGTCCTCCTGCTGCACGTTGGGTCACCAGCCACCATGCACAGTATCACCTGCTAAACCCTTCATGCACTTCTCTCCCCAGCCATCTCATCGGACCAAACACCAGCAGGGCTTGCAGAACAGCTTTCTTGCACAGCACTTCCACTGCTGGGACTGTCTCTGTCTAGTCAGCTGTTCTATCGCCCAATGACACACACACCACACCACCACTCCAAGAAGGGGAACTGGGAAAAGGAAAGAGACCCATGGGTTGAAATGGATTCAATAAAGTAATAACAAAACCCCTAATATTAATAATAATACTAACAGAAAGTACACAGCGTTGTACTCAGCCCCTGTAGTGGTCATGAACTGCACACTCCCAGCAGAGAATGCTGGATGGCAAGCCCTATGAGCACCACAACTCCAGCAAAAGGGTGATGGTCACAGCAAACAGGAGAGTAGTTCTTGGGAGCAGAGCGATGGCTGAGACCCTCCAGGGTTGGTGACCACTGAGGAGAAGACACTGTCCCCACTAAACTTTCCACTTTATAGTGAGCGTGACATTATGGTATGGAATACTTCTGTTTGCCAGCTCAGGTCAGCTGCCCTGGCTTTCTCTCCTCCTGGCTTTAGCACCTGGCTAACCTGAAGCTGCTGAAGAACTTGATCACTATGGAGACCCACACACCATGGCTGGCCACAAATGAGAAAAGTCTCTTACCAACTTTGTTCTCATCAAATTGGGTGCTGTAATCTTCTCAGAAATGCACCTTTGCTGAACAGAAAGTTGATTCTATGATTCTATCCCAGTGAAACCAGGACAGAGGGTTTGTACCCTGGCTGCACTTTGGCACTAGGTAGAAATGGTGTTGGCAATAACTTATCTCACAGAAACAAAATCAAATGAAATTGCTCTCCTCCTCTGCCACCTCTGTTCATAACAGTTTGCTTTGGCCTCTTGCATATGTGTAATCAAATGCTGCTGCTTTCCACATGCTACAGCTCACTGTGTTTAAATTGAGAAGAATCTCCCTTAAATATTTATTTAAACAATAACATCCCTTGAGCTCTTTATAAAGTGCTGTACAAGACTGCCTTTCATAAAAGACCCCAGCCTTTTATTTACATTTATTTGAACAGCTTTCCTGCCTCCCTGCTGTGCTGTGGGCCAACACCTCCTACTGCCAAGGTTGCAGATGCTGGTGCTTGTTCCACAGGGCTTGCAGAGCCAGCCCTCAACTCATGCCAGCAGCTCCCAAAGTCACAGGGCAGATCTTCAGCAATCATATTGTTTCTGCCCCAGGAACTCAACAACCCCATAACTTCCAGGAACAGGCTCCTTTCAGACACAGGAAAGCTGCTCTTTCTTCTGGTATCCACACACAATGGCTGAGTCTGGAAACACAGGGATGCCAACCCTCTGCTGCTCTCACCAGCCGGGAGGGTCAGGCTGTGGCTGCTGATACCTTTCAGTGGTATTTGAATTATAACTTCAGAACCTGCAGCTCTGAGCATTTTCAGAGCAAAACACCTGCAAGACACGGACAAAAAAATAAAACCACTGTCTGCTATTCAGTTGGACTCTCCAAATCTAAGGACTCACCATCCAAAAGAAAAAGAGTTTTATACTGTGCATAAAAGAGAGGATTCAAACTCTTTCCTTAGCAGGCAATTTGGTTGTATTTAGTTTTAGCTAAAGGTGGACTTTCACCAAAGTCTTGGTTGTATTAAAGTTACCTGTTAAAAAGTTTGCCCAAAATTATCAGTGTTTAAGAAGAAATGGTGGAGAGACACAGTCCTTCTCCTGCATTTCTAATGCCACATTCTTCCAGCACCTTGATGAATCAGATATTGGCAAAATCTCCATAGTCAACAAGGTTTGGGTAGAAATTGGATTACTCACCAGCTAAAGTAAGTGCAAAGGAGATAATTCATTATGCTGTTTCTTAGCTATAATTGAGGCTCATCTACCCCTTCTCTCTGTGTGGGTTTAATCACGGGAGCTAAACAGGAGGGGAGTACCAGAGCTTCTCTGAATCACTTTTATTCTCGCCCCAGCTCTTTAACATTAATTGCATCAAAGCATATTTCCATGGAGACTGAGAGTGGTGCCATCAGCCTGGTGTCCCTCAGGTCCCCTTGAAACCTTCACTTGCTTTGGTAAGTGCAGCGCGGCTCTGGAGGGTCCCCTGGGAGGAAGAGGCAGGTTGTGTTTTGCTCAAGATCCTTCTTATTCTGAGTGCAAATTTGAACAGACTAAATGAAAAAAGAGAATGCTGTTGGTGAAGCTGGGGGATCAGTCAGCCTTTTCTGGTGTCTGAGGACAATTGCAGAAACAGTTTTGACCATCAGGAGGGAACTGAGCATTACTTTTTTTCCACGGTGAATCTAATATATGGAAAATCTGCCTCAGACACCCTTTTCCTTTTTCCAGTCTGAACTGGAAAGATGTCCTTGTACTTTTCTCTCCATCAGACAAGGCCATCATCAGCAACATGGATGTAGTATCACAGTTCAATAATTTCAAATCGATACTTCATTACTTTGCTTTGTCCAGAGGAAGCACATTTTTCTCTGAGTGGGTATGTGGAGTCTTTATCCAGCTCACATCCACTCAGCCATCTTGTGTCAGGGTCAGTTCCCTCCTTTTAATTTCCTCCCATTCTTTATTCACAGTGTCTGGAGTAGACCTTCATTAGTGAATGTGTCTGAAAGAGTATTTCCAGAATAGAGGTCTTAAATAATTTTTTTTTAAATTTCTTCTCTGTACTAGCCAATCTGAACAGCTGCTTGGTAGCATGAAAAGTCTCTCTCTTCCTCTCCTTCCAAGCTTTTGCCTTTCAGTAGAGGCTCTTGCATAGCTCCTGCATTGTACGTGGCTGCACTGGCTCCAGAGTTTCCATTTTATGGGAACTTCTTCTTTGTACACAATCAGATCAGGAAGTCAAAGTGCAGAAGATCTGAGGGAGATGCGTAGTCCTGAAGATGTTGTTTCAGACATGTCCAGGTCACTTAATTCTAGAAACAAAACATTTTGATAGTTCAGAACTGAAACAACTTTTTCAGTTTGAACTGAACCAAACCCTGACTTCCACTCAGTTTGACATTAGTCTGTGCTCTCTCTTTTCTGCTCTGGTGTCTCATGGGGCTTGTGCTAATCCACAGTAGCTCTCGCTCAACAGCTGTGCTGCATGTGCTCATGAGCTGGAGCAATCATGCTCCTGTGTCACTCCACTGGAGGTAGGAACACTTTTCCCACCAAGAATGGGCTTTTTTCTTGATCCTGCACACCTGTAGTGGAAGTTATTCATCCAGAAAAAGGATTTTGATAATGTGACCCAAAGCACTAAAGCAGAAAACACATCTCCTGGAAGGCCCTGGAAACCTGAGGTAAGGCACTGAAAAAATGCAAGACTGAGGAAACACACCAATCTACTGTGACCTGAAGCTGTGCCAGAAGCAGCAAGTCCACTCATTTCACTGCTTTCCTGCAGGGGCTGGAGCTGAACGTGGTGAAACTCTCTTCCCAGCCACCACCCTCCTAGATTTGGAGAAGGGATTTGAAGTGCAATGCCCCACATCTGTGCTGTCTGTCCTACCCACAAACCCTGACATTTCCTTTTGCCCAGTAAGTGCTGGAGGGCTGTGGACAGCACAGGCATGAGGCAAGAGCAGATCCAAGCACTGTGACCACTGTACTGGACACCTTTGCAGACTTCCTTGATGGTTGTGCGGCCAAGGTCTGCTCAAAGAAGCAATGGTTTAATTTGACCATGTTTGTGTGGCTTTCTGAGCATCAAAACGGCGTTGAGTCCCAATGATTAACTGTTGTTATTTATTAGGTACAATACTGCCCAGTCCTGGGGCTGAAGTCTCCAAACTGAAGCCCAGTATATACAAGCAGTCTTGCCTCTTTCCAAACAGCACCCAGCATCAATCATGGCACTGTAAATTGTTTACACAAATCTGCAGACATCATAACTTATTAAATAACTCTCTTGTCAGTCAGATAAGTAAATATTTCGAAAGACTGTGAACACCATGGCAAGCTCCAACTGGCCAGACCAGCTCCAAATGGATCCAAATTAACAGGGGACCGGATTTGCCTTGCCTTTCATCTCCCTGCTCCAAATCGGGTTGAGAAGGGATCTGAAAGCAAGCCTCCCTAAGGGAGGCTAATGCAGTTTTGAAGATGCTCAATTTGCTGTAGAGGTAACAGAAGGAAGGAAGAAAACCATGGAAATCATTTGCAAAGAAGCTGAAGCTGTAAATCTGCACTTTTGGGAGTCAGAGCCTCCCCCTCCTTCTCTATGTTCTCCTTGCTTAACCCAGGCAGACAAATGAGATGGATGCCAGCAAACCTCTGCAGAAAGGATGAAGCGTTCACTCCTTGGGCCATATCAAGACACCTCCGTGGTGGATCTTTCTCGTTGTAGGTGAAGGTAGATGATGGTAGTGTCTTCTTTTTGCCACCGCCTCACAATGCAGGCAGCGGTCCCACGGGCTTTGCATGTGAGGAAGGGAAAGGCATTGGCATTGCCTCCCACTCCTCCATTGCCAGCCCATGATAAGTCACTGTGTTTTTGAAAACACACCATTTTACAGCTGCTTCTGAAACACTCAGCCCTGTGTTTAGTTTAGGATGTTGGTTTATTAAATATTCCTTTCCAATAATTTCCAACAATTATTTGGGATCTTTTTCCTTTCGAGTGCAGTGACTTGTACCAGTGCACCTCCTTTTCAGAAGAGATCCTGTTACAAGCAGGAATGTGGAGTTAAAAGGGCCTGAGCCTTTGCAACAGGAATTTGTTTTGGAAGCAAGCGAGTTGGAAGGAGAGGAAGTGGGCAGCCCACCAAGGGCTTCGGCAGGATTATCCCACCCTTTCAGCAAGCCACAGCCGGGGCAACTCACGGGCTGGGACTGAGCCTGCTTCCAGGGGAGGCAGGACAGACAGACTCACTCTTAACAGCTTTTCTTTTTTTTTTACAGCTCAGGGTCTGGTCCTGTTGTTTGTAACTTAATCTGAAAAATCCCCTCAGGCACAGAACTCATCATGAATGTTGGAAACCGTAGTGTGGGTGCAGGGTTCCTGGGGTGCTGAGGAGGGCAGTCCTTCACATAGAGCCCCATTGAAGGCCATGCACAAAGTCCACTATCAACTGAAAGCCCATTGGCTTCAGGCTAGTCGCTAATGAGTCATTGGCTTAACTACGTTTACTCGTTTGGTACCTGGGACTTCCTTTCATGCCATTCCTTCAATAAGTTTTTAATTCTCTGTCTTCTGAGTTGCTTCAATACCTCCTGTTGCTGGTTTCTTAAAGTGTATGTTTCCGTGCACTGTGTGTGTTACTTATTTAATGTCAGAGGCATGTGTGAGACTGTCCATGTTTGCAAGAAAGCAGGGGTTTCATCTCAGAACTAAATCAAGTGTTGCCAAGACAGCACAGTACAGACATAAATAAAACATAGTTTTTTAAGACAAACTGCCAGTGGTTCTCATCTCAAATATCTGTGTGTTTGTGCACATCCATACTTACTGGCACTCCTGCCTCAATGTATTCAGTATAAACTGATGATTGATTGAGAAATAAAGTTAAAAAAAAAACACAACAAAACAACCAAAAAAACCCCCAAAACAACAAAACCAGAGTAATTTCTTACGCAGGTGGGTAGATGCAGAGGGGAGATGGGAAAAAGGGTGTAGAAGTAATGTTGACCCAATGATGTACACACAGTCAATGCAGTCAAGACAGTCCATATGTTCATGTCCCATAGGCGCAGAGAGTTTCACACATGGGAGTAAGTCTTTCCTAATTCCTAGACATACATGATAGAAAAGGAACAGAAGGAAACATATTCAGGGAACCTGCCAGAGAGAAAGGCACTGTTTTTCAAAAGGGAGCAGGAAACACTCCAGATCTGGATCCAGACCCAGCTCAAGCTTCCAGCCATGGATACTAATGCGGATAGAACCTCAGTGCCACCACTCTTATGGGCTACATACCTGTACTGCATTGCCTGTGTGGTTGTCAGTGAATGGGGTGTCCCAGTGTGTGGTGGGTACCCATGGACATTTTAGGAGGAATACCCTCCCACCACCCGGAGCCCCAAAGCCCCGGGACTGCCAGGACCCCAGAGCTCACATAGCCCATCATAGCCATGTCACCTCTCCCCTGTTGGGGGAAGGGCTGATCCATCTTTGCCATCAACCACTGCCTGACCCTGCATGCATATCCTGCTGGCTTCTTTCTGAGTAGATGATGTGTTGGTAACTATGCTACTTGAGGCTTTTCATGACAAGCTGTGGGAGCTGGGATTGTTCAGCTGGAGAAGAGAAGGCTCCAGGGAGACCTAACAGCCACCTTCCAGTACTTGAAGGGGGCCTACAAGAAGGCAGGAAAGGGACAGTTTACAAAGGCCTGTAGTGACAGGATAAGGGGCAATGGTTTTAAACTACAGAAGAGTAGATTTAGATTGCATGTTAGAAACAAGTTCTTTACCATGAGTGTGGTGGAGCACTGGAACAGGTTGCCCAGGGAGGTGGTTGAGGCCCCATCCCTGGAGATACCCAAGGTGGGGTTTGATGAGTCTCTGAGCAACCTGCTCTAGTTGAGGATGTCCCTGCTCACTGCAGGGCGGTCAGACTAGATGATCTTTAGAGGTCTCTTCCAGCCCAAATCATTCTATAATTTGTAAGCTAAAGGTGCTAATGCAGCTGCCTCTGTGTTAGTGTTCCACCAGACCAGCACCTGCAATGGGAAGTTTGCAATGGGGGTAGATATATCCTTAACTAAGGGCATTTCTTTTCCTATCTTCATTACAACATGCCACTGTTTTTTCATCCATTAGTGATTTTTTTCCCCCTCTTAACATTGTCTCTGATTTCTGTGTCATGAGGGGGAGTATTGTCAGTTCGCATTCTCATGATGGGAGAGGCAGAAAATCCGTTCTGTATATCATGTGCCCTTGGCTCCCAACACCTCAAAGGATTTCTTCAAGCCCTGCTCATTATCTCGTTTTATACTTTAAAAGAAAAACTAAAATGCTGGTGACAAATGGCCTCATTTATCACATTTAATTGACTGACTGTTCTTTTAAGCCTCTGAAATACACACTTTGGGCCAAAGCACTGGAAAAAGAACATGCCATTTACCCTGGTCTGCTGCCAGGTCACATTAAAAAATGTTCAGGAGGTGTTTGCTAGACCAGTATATGGAGTGAGCTTTCTCCGGCAGCGCATCCCCAGATGCATGATGTGTTGCTCTTTGAAAAGGAAACAGAGCAATTGCATCAGAGGTAAATTTTATCCTTTCCTAATTGCACTAACCACTTTACTAGAAACCTGTGCACGTGCAGAACAAGGCCTGCACCCTCTGCTGAGATTAGGACTTGGCAAAAGGTCCCTGAAGTAGAAACATAGCCATGCTGGAGGTGACCACCCAAATGCACAGTTCTTACCACTGCAAGGTTGCTAATATTTATTACAGTAGCAGAACTTAGGTATGTGCACTGAAAGGGAGGCACCTTGCTCCTACCCTGTGCTTCCCAGCCCCTCACAGGTTTTGTCCTGCTGTGGCAGACCCCCTGCCCTGTTTGAAGCCTTGTTTGTGCCAGCCCATACATGGCCTTGTGGGACCCCAAGACTGGGATCTGCAAAGCTTTTCCACAGCAAGTTCCATGCTCCCAGCAGCTTCTCCCCCACTATCTCTGTTCAGTGCAGTGCAGCACAAGCTGCAGCTCCCACAGACCCCACCCTGTGGGTGCTACCTACTCTGCACCCCAGGTTTCACCTGTGGGTTAAGTGGGTGCACTCTCACCCCTGTACCCTTTCCTCCTGGTTTCTACCAACCCTGACATTGTTACTCCTTTCGTGACCAAGAAGCAGAAATGGAGATGGAGTGAAACTGTTATGGGAAGGGTGAAGCCATTAGAAAGTTGCAAGTGGAAGCTGTCAATTCTTCCATGTTGACTAAGACAGTACCTTGAATGGGTCCCTGGGTCTCTCACTTCATCCCAAAACCTGCCAATATTTTCACTGACAACTTGGGCAGTGGAAAAATAGAGCAATGTGCTTTTTGTCACTGCAGCAGGTGTTGCATTGGCCGTAGGTTGCAGGAGCGACAAACTGGAGATAGGGTTTGAAAAGCCCTAAGATGCAGTTTGAAAGGGATGAATGCACATCTCTCCCCACTGCCCCTGAGCCAGGTTGGGGCTGACTGCCTAGGCTGCTGGTCAGCTCCGAGGACCTGCAGGTTTTGATGAGTCACACTCTCACTGAGAACCTACAATGTCATACTGTTGCAAACCAAAACCTCAAAATCCACTGTGGAGGACATAAATAGGAAAAATACAACATTCCAGGCACCTCCTTTCCCTCTGTTCAGCTCCCCCTGTCAGTGTGAGACTTCACCTAGCGACTTTTCTATGGAAGGGAACACTGTACCTCAAGAAAGTGTATACAGGTATGTGCAGGAAGGTAGGTTAAAGAAAATGGGTTTGGTTAAAGAAGAGATGTCTGAAGGGAGAAGCAGTGTCTTTCAGACACATGATGGGCTCAGCAAAAAGAAAGTGAATTAATTGCTCTCTGTCCCTGCTGTAGATAGCAGCCAGGTGCTAGCATTGCAGTGAGGGTGTGTACTGGGTCTGGCTGGGAAGGAGTTAAGAAAGGCTTAAGACAGATTTAAGAAATGTTGCTAATGGTGAGAGGGGTAAAATGATTAAATACTTCGTCTCAGGAGACTGTAGAGGGTCTGTTATTAGAGGTTTTTAAGAATAGGTTATACAGACATCTGTAAGGACTGATCTAGGCATGGGCTGGAGGGATGGAATGGAGCCAGTCTCAGTCCCCAGGGACCCTTCTTCATGATGTTTTCATTGTATTAATGTGAACATATGAGACTCCTTTTATAAAGTACTAAAACCATCACCCTGGTTTCTAAACAGAAAAGGTTTCAATCTTGATTGAGCCTGACTCCAGTTTGAAGATGGAAACCTTTTGTCTCCTTTCCCCATCCCACCCTCAGAAACACCTGCAGTAAAGAGGCCACTGAACTCCAAAGCTGAGAAATCTTCTCCCCCACTCCTGTCCTCTGCTGGCCTGGGAACCCTGAGCTGGAGAGGGCAGTGGCAGGACCCTTGCCCTGAGAGGCACTGGGGTCCCATGCCCTGGAAGACCTGGTCCCACTTTCCTGCTCCTCCACACGGCAGCTCACACAGGACACCCAGAGTACACACAGGGCACCCCAAAGCCCACCACTGCCCCCAACAGCTGCTTGTCCCTGTGGAGCCCCCGTCCCTTTGCTGCCCCAGCCACACTATGCTGATCACCAGGGGACTCGGCATCGCATCCTAAGTAAAAGATTGACACAAATCCCGCTGTCCTGATTAGTAGCCTGTCTAATCCTTGTGATGTCAGAAGAGCTTTGCATGGCAGGATTTGGCCCACTGCCCTTGTACAGGCACCACTGAAGAGCTTGGGGTTTTTTTCCCCTGCCTTCGGGCCGGTGGCAGGCAGGAGGAGACTGCAGACTCTCCTGCAGGGAGCCTGCACTGGGGTTTTAGCCACCCAGCAAAATTCAGTGCCAAGTTTTGTTTAGCTCAGTGGAAAAATGGGACAGAAAGGTTCAGAAATATCCCACTGTGAAGCTCCTCTTTGATGGCACAGCATGTATATATATTTTTAAATGTTATATCTATTTGTATAAACATATATATTGCAGTGATAATTTTCATGCTTCCTACAAGCACAGTTTCTGAGGTTAAGACAAGGTACACATGTGGTGGGAGGAGGAAAGAAGGAAGGAGAGCAAACTGCTACAGGACACAGCAGCTCTCCTCTAACCCCCATTTCTCGCACTGATGGAATGCAGCCGGCAACTGTTTCTACTATTTAAGGAAAAAGGTTCCTATACAAAATCCTGTGGTTTTGAAGTGATCCTTTTATAGGCATAAAGAGATTTTTCCACATCCTTCTATTTGATTTATTTCTTTTACTCAGACCTGGCTGCTCCGATAGATATTTGCAGGATATCATGCACTGGAATCAGACAATTCATTCCTATTCTTGGTAGTGGAGATCAAATATCCCACTGGTTTACCACATAAAGCCATAGGGATGCAAACTGAAGTCAGTTTAGCTGTGGGACAGTGCAAGAGAGTTGAATTTGGTCCTGTACCCATCTCAAGGGATTTTGAGCTGGCAATGCCCCATCATAGAACCGAATGTGCTTTATGTTCTGCAGTGGATTTGCCATAGTCACAGTGCTCTCTAATGAGTTTAGTCTTGTGCTTCTCACTAGTGATGAATATTAATGGCATTTATTATCTCTTTGGTTTGGAATAAGATTAACTATGTGTTAACCTTAAGTTATCAGCCCAGGTTTTTAGGGTGTGTATCCTAAACAGCAGTTGGATGCAATGCATAACCTGCATCTGGAGCAGGACCTGAACACTCATCCCTTTTATCCCAGATGTGGTAGATGTGGCATTGATGTCTGTTTGGGCCCAGAAAACAGCGAGTGCATCCCATGTCCTGGATAGCAAGTTGCCAGCAGCGATGTGGGACAGGGAAGTGACAAGGGGTGACTGAGCTGTGACTGTGGGCACTCGTGGGAAGACTCATCCAAGCAGCATGCAGCATATGCAGGGGCTCAGGTGGGAGACATCTAGACCGAGGGCAGATGCTAAGCCGCTTGGCCCATCCAAAATCCTGGAATGTGAGGAAGCAAAGCAAATTTCAGGGATTTACAAGCAATCTCACAGACAGTTGAGAGCTCCCCGAGTCCCTTTTTGGGCATCAGCATCCTTGGGGGTATCTGGGCACACGTCCTAAACTGGGGACCTGAAAGCAGCATTACACAGCTCAGTGCTTTGTAAGAATCAACACAATCTTTAATTTATTACTGCAGACTCTACAGTCATATACTGCACTGGAGGTAGCTCTTCTGCACAAAACTACAAAACAAGGGGTTTTCAGAGCCCCAGTAGCTGCTCGGAGCCAGATGTCTATTATCTCATCACATACATATGCTGCACAAAGATGCCGGCGCTAATACTTTCCTTCACCACCACGGAGACATGCCTGGTACCACCAGTTCACAACGACATAAATAACAACCTGTCCAAGCATCTCCTTTACAAGTGCTGGGGGAAGGACATATGTGCCAGATGGAAATATAGCCAGGGGTTGTGCCCTTGGTGGCTTCGAGTTATATAATTTTCTCTCAATGTGACCTGAGTGGGAGTCATTCCTCTACAAACTGCATTGTATTTGTCTGATTACACATTTTTTTAATGAAGTTGAGAGGCTGGTAATAGGAATAACAACAAAACTACTGCAAAGCAGACGAGACCCCCAGTATGTGGTAAAAAAACATTAACCTGCTATCTGGTTCTCCCTTGACAGATAAGACATGTTCACTTATTCCTGCTTTAAAACAATGTAAATACCTGACTTGAGAAAAATAAATCCTGATTTACTGAATGGGAAATGCTGAAGTTGGATTTGGGATCAGTGGTACAGGTATCAACTCTCCAGACTTTGAAGACTCTCAACTTGAAATTATCTTTTAACTGTGTATGAGACCACCAAGGAAAATTATGTGATCCAGATATGCTTCCAGCTCATCTAGAAGGAATCATTAAGACCAGGCTGAAGATATATTGATAGAATCTGGATGGAAAACTAAGTTATGCCTGCCCACAGAGGGACAAACTCATAGCGCTCTCCTAAATTGTGGGTGGTCTATTGTGCATTGCTCTAGTCAATGAGAACATTACACTCATATATGCAAACCTAATTTGAAAAAGCATTATTTAAACCAAACAATGAATGTATTGTAACATCACCATTTGCACACCCCGAGTCTCGGTCCTCCATTCTTCTCCAGTACACAGCCTATTCAAAATCCTGCAATTTTACTTAAAAACAAGAATGCTGTGGGCGTAAAGTTAGCATAGAAGTACACAGACCACTGCTGACTCTGTTTTCATCCACGCAGAGCATAAGGCAACCAGATGATTTATTTTTATTGGCACTGCAGGCAGATAAGCTTCCACTATTCTGAAGGACAGGAGTGTGGGTTGGCCCTGGCTGTCATTCAGAGCACGCCCAGCAGACAGCTTACAAAACCCAATTCAGTAATTACATCCTCCTCAAGGAGGATGTGTTGCGGAGGAAGGCCAGGATCCCTGCTTCTCCCATTGCACTCGGAAATAACCAGGAGTGCTCCCAGTCAACGAAGGGCTTGGAACTGTTGCTGAGTTTTATTAAGTGTTGTGGCATGTCAATGGGACATCATGTCTACGCTGCGGCTGCACAAGGGTCCAACTTAAAACAAGAACTGAACACTGGCTGAAAAATGGAAATCCTTTATAAAGGTGTTGAGATCTGGTACAACAAACCCCCTTCCCAGACTTCAGCAGGGTGAGAGCAAGGGCAAGGTGGTGCATCTCTGCTTGGAGAGCTGCAATCTGGGGAGGCTGACCAGCTCACAGGGTGGCTGACCAGCTTCTCCCTCTCCTAGGTAGGTTCAGCTCCACATGGCGCTCCCCAGTGCTTGCCAAACCAGTTCATACCCCCTACATCCTGCCCCACTGCCCTCCTCAACTGCCTCGTTGCTGTGCCTGCTACAGGAAGGGAAGGCAGACTGGAATTACTCTCTTTTTTTTCCCCTGTGACCACTTCAGCAGGGCTTTCTGGTGTGCAGACCTCATCGTAACAAATCTTCTCTCTTCAGCCATTGCACTCCTGGCTTCTACAAAATACCCCATTTTGTGATCACCCAGACTCTGGAATTAAGTGGACAAACTTTAATGGATATTCCTACCCTTGACTGTTTGTGTCTAATTTAACTGGATCCTACACTTTCTTTGAAGGACACCTTGATTATCATGCAAATTATATTTTTACCCCATTCCTCAGAGATCTCAAGTGGGATTTCTTTTTTTTTTTTTTTTATTAAAGATTGCTAGAAAATTCTAGCAAGTAAAAAGACCATGAATACGAATGGATGATCAGGGATGAACATTAAAGGGTATTAACAGCCCTGCAGAATTGCTCCACAGCTTTAGATTTCAGTGCTGTGGGTCTATGTGCCTCCACAGTTGTACTCACACCTCTTGGATGGTACCAGTGGGGTTTGTATCCCCTTCTGCTGCAGAGGAAACAAGGCAGCTCTCCTGCAGCTTCAAGGCCAACACTGAAGAGACATTCCAAAGAAGAGAAAATCAGAGCTCCACATACAAATGCCCATGTTTTGGGGATGTCTGAAAGCATCTGCAGCGGGGAGCAGAGTTGCTTGGCTTAAAAATATTCTTCCTAAAATAAAGGGGTTTGTCTGTTTTTTTAGGGCTTTTTTTCAGGAAAATGTTGCTTCTGAGCAAGTATTTTCCAGTGGATTTTAAAAATAACACCTGTAATTTCAGTTTTCAGGGAAATTTGAATTTCATTTATCCATCTTTGGTACCAGGTACCTAATAACTCAAAAAATATCAAAAATAGTTCTTTCTA
>JANHGN010006837.1:0-15083 GCA_024605025.1 Megaceryle maxima | reverse complement strand
TTCAGGAAAATGTTGCTTCTGAGCAAGTATTTTCCAGTGGATTTTAAAAATAACACCTGTAATTTCAGTTTTCAGGGTTTCAAAAGTAAAATACCTTAAGAAATTTGAATTTCATTTATCCATCTTTGGTACCAGGTACCTAATAACTCAAAAAATATCAAAAATAGTTCTTTCTAATTTTTTTTTCCCTTGTTTGTCCCTCTCTCTTTTACCCCCAAAGCCTCCACAGCTGCCCAGATGCCTCCTGCCTTTCCCACATACCTTACCAAATCAGTTCAGCTGAGTGGCACCAGGACCTCACCACCAATGTGCCACCACTCTGGCACAGTCTGCACTTTGGAAAGGGGTGAGCACCCCCCCCTGTACCAGCTGGGCAGAGAAGGACCTGCACCCGAGGCCATCCATGGGCATTGAGGGGATACCCCAGGTCAGACTCCTTGGGGTGTTTTATCCAAGGGCTGCTCCTGTGTCCCTCCTCCTCCCTGTTTCTCAGCCAGAGCTTAGCAACATTCTGAGTCTCCTTTAGCTGGCAACTGGGCACACTCTAATCTTTCTGCTGCTGGCATTGAAGATCAGGCCTGAGAGATCAATATTATTTCCACAATGGTATCTGGTTGGAAACAGTAAAGATCTGAGGGCTCCCTCAGGCAGAAAAGCAAGTCTGTCTTCCTGGAATGTCAGGTCATCTGGGCTGGAGTTAATAAACATCTTGGGAGAGATGGGGACAAACAGTGATTGAGCTGCTCGTAGGAACCTGTGAGGTTGGTTTCCTTCAGAATCTGGCCCTTCATGCTGCCACAGCTGCTTCCTTGCAGCTCCCACTGTCCTTCCTGGCAGCCAGTGCTTGCCTGGATGAAAGGCAACTGGTACTGAGGACAGCCCCAGCTCATTGCATGTCCCAAACCTATAGGGACTTCAGGATCTTGAAACACCTCCCCCATCAGGAGTGGATGAAAGTGGCTGGCAGAACCACATGCTGCCAGGGGCAGAGGGACAGACAGCACAACCTCACAAGCCTCCTTTTGGTGGGAAATGCAGCTAAAACATCTACCTGGTTATTTATAGCTGTCACCCAGGAGGCCAGGTCCCACTGCTGCTGGGATGCCAGGTACTGGGGACAGCAAAACAGACTGTCTTCTGTTCCTGAGGTCATCCTACCTCCATGCCTAATCATACAGCCAAAGTCCTTGTTTCCCACCCCACCCCAGAAGTGTCTGCAGAGATGGAAAGAGGTAGATTCTTCAAGGAAACCTTTGTGTATGGTAACTGAATATACTGAACTGCTCAAAGAAAGAAGTCCCTGCTCCGACTGTGCACCCACCTCTTCAGACAATCCCACACATCCTCTTTCCCTGGGCATGTGCTGCCCAGTACATGTCTGAGCACCCCCAATCTGAGCCTGGATTTTCTTTACAACGTGAGAGAAGATGACAGCTGCCCACATGTGCTGTGGGTTGGGTCTGGGATGGCCTGTGAAGGTAGGGCTGTGCCCACACCATCAGGAAGCCAATACTTTACTTTGGAAGAGAGAACAGGGACAAAGGTGAAAAATATAGAAAACACACTGAAAATATGACTCCTGTTTGCCATGGCTGTAATCCTCCTTGTAACCCTGCAACACCACCAGTGAAATGCAAAAAGGTATTTCAAGGCAACCAGGGGGTTGACATAGCCTTCAGAGGAGACATGTCTCCTGGTGGCTGGTGTGAGGTGCTCCTCCTGGCAGGCATATGGCAATGCTCCTTCCCACAGATGTTTCAGGGCCCAGGCATGCCTGGACTTGGACCCCTTACAATGTGACACATGAGTGTCCCCAAAGCAGGGACCCCACCACTTGCACCTTTCACGCTTCTCCTTTTGGGCTTCATACCACAAAATTGGTACAGTGGGAAGGGACCTCCAGAGGTCATCTTGGGACTCAAGTCGCCATCCCTTACCCTGCTCACTCATGTCCTTCCAGTCAAAGATGAGATTATTCCCCTCAGTTGCCAGAGGCTGAAAAAAATATGACTCAGATGTGATTTTTGTACCACTGCGGTTAGATTTTCTGTCCTGTGCAGGGGAAGCAATGAAAGGTGAAATCCCTGTAGGGAAGGATTTGTGAAATTCTGCGGGAAATTGGTATTATGGGTAATTGTTTCCTGCTGAGAGGATCTAAGAGAACTTTGCAGAAAAGCTGCCCTTTTCAGCACTATCCACTGCAGCATACCTAGAAACAGAATTTGGTCTCTATCATAAATATGCTCTGCTGCACATTTTCCTGCTGCACCTGAAATCTAATATTGGTTAATTCCACTGGGATTTCCTTCATAAGAGACACCATAGTGTAAATGACAAACCTGTTAAATTGCAAATGAGGTGAAATGGTGGGTGCTTTGGCCCCTGGAGCACGAAGACTTTGATTCTTAATGGTAGGTGTTGAGACTTACCTGTTGAAAAGGCATAGGGAAAATTTATTGACTATCAGAACAAAATCCCCCCCTCCTAAGCATACTTGTACTGACAGAAGGCACCAACTTTGTTTCACAACGTTTAATTAAACACAAAAAAGACACTTAGGAGCAGTTTCTTTTTTTTATATCTGGTTCCCAGTATTTTAAGAATGTATCCTTTATTTCTCCCTGTTAAAGGCACCCCATTAAAATAAGCCAGCATTAATAGAATAATCATTAGAATCATTAGAGTCATTAAGGTTGGAAATGACCTTCAAGGTCATCAAGACCAACCATCTACTGAACTTTATCAGGACCACTAAACCATGTCCTGAAGTGCCACACCTAGATGGTTTTTAGCACCTCCAGGGATAATGATTCCACCCCCTCCCTGGGCAGCCTGTTCCAAGGCCTCACCACTCTTTCAGTAAGAATTTTTTTCCTAATATCCAACCTCAACCTCCCCTGGAACAACTTGAGCCCATTTCCTCTAGTTACCTGGGAGAAGAGATCAACTTCATATCACTACACCCTCCTTTCAGGCAGCTGTAGAGAGCAATAAGGTCTCCCCTCAGCTTCCTCTTCTCTAGACGAAATAAATACAACAACTGATGTAATACTAACTTTTACTATGGTGTATGGCCATAGGTATGCTTGTACACATCCCAGAAAAGTCCATTTTGATCTCTAAGCCAAGACACCTTTGTTTAGCTACTCTGAGCTGTGACAGTGTTAATAGTGGATGGGGAGTGGGTCCTCAGACAGGCTTTCCTCTTCACTCTTCCACTGAACTTACCAAAGTAGATTGATGGCACTTGATGGATAGGATACTGCTGTCCACTGAATGAAACCCTCTTGCTCAGCTGCCTTTGAAGCAACAGAGACTTTGACCTAGACACAAGAAAACTTGTGCTTACAATTATCACAATCAGAACAAACCCAAGATCACCGTGACTGTTTTGTTAACAGTGTGCTTTGCTGCTCCCAACCTTTGCAAAATCTGTGTATCTCGCTCTCAGAAAGTATTACCACTTGGACCTATTTCATGTGGATTGTGAAGGATAAAGACATTCCTGAAAGCTCACTTGCCAGCTCTGCTGCTCTGCCAGCACCAGTAACTTGAGAAGGAATCATGGTCCCTTTGAAATACAGATTGCAGCATAGCTGGAGGACGGGGCCCAGCCAGATACATGCATGGACAGATCTACAGAAGATTCATTTTCTGTCCTGCAATAGCTCTCATCTTCCCTCTTCTGCTGCTCTGCAGCTTTTCTGCTGAGGACACACGTAGGCAGAGGAGACACCAAATCTTATCTGTGAAATCATTTCAGAAACATGCCTCCACATCAGGTTCTCCTGATCACAGGAAGAAGAGCCAGCAGCAGAAGGATGGACCAGGAAGGAGGTCAGATCTCATGTTTTCCTGACATATCTCAGTAATAGCTTTATGAAGAATTAGAGCATTTTAGCAGGACTGAAGGGTGCTGATGGCATCTCTTTTAACATGATAAACCTTGTCATCCCAAATTTACTGGTATAGTGACTCCCTGACATCATCAGGAGTGAATGTGTTACATCGATTAAGCCTTTTACAGTCCAGCATGGATTTAGGTAAACTGCAGTAATTGAAGGGCTTAATGAGAAAAACAGCTTGAGCGTGTAGAGCCATCCCTGAGACGTGTACTTGAAAAGTGCAAATGTCTTCTACATGGACCCCTAACTGCTTTATCAGACAAGAGGAGAAATCTGGCAAAGCTTAATGATCTCACGGCAAGACACGTGAATGCAGTTGAAAGATGTCTGTCAGATCACTCAAACTCTTCCCTTGGGCTGCGGGAAGAGGTGCTGCCATACCAACTAACAAGTTCCCAGCACCTGTGCCTCGCCTCGTCATCTACCCTAAAAGCTTCCTGGGAGGTAATTGGCTTTTTCAGGAGCAGGGTGAATAAGCTGTAGTAGATGAGAATTACTCTCTCTCTTGCTACTTGTAAATCACTGGAGTTCAATAACCAGATTTCTGGAACTATTTTGAGCTCTGTCTCGAGGAAAGAGGCACATGGACAGATATGTTCTGCAATGTAGTAGAAAAGTTGTTAATGGAGGATTTTTCTACTGTGTTAGGAATTACTTTGAGCTGTTCTTGTACAGCTTTACTAATGGGCGGCAGTGTAAGTGGCTTTGAGCCTGGCATCCCATGATCCGTCCAGCTTCCACACATGCAGCAGCTGCCAGACTGCAGAGTACACCTGGCTTCACCATTCCCTGTCAGGCCATTGGTAGCAAGGGCAGTGGAAGATGGAACATCTGTTTTCTGTGATGGGTATGTTCATCACTTCTATCCTGGACCTTTCTTAGGAAGTGGGAGAGAGTGATACCCATACTCAAGCCAGGCTAGTGGCAGACTCTTCCCTCATCAGCGTAAAGTCACCCTTGTGCCATGTCTGTTATGACGCTGGCTGCAAAGAGCCAGCCAGCAGCACCCTCCCACTATGGTGGCTATGTGAAGGAGGAAGAGCAGCACTGGCCACCGTTGAGCAAGAGCAGATGTGGTCACTGAATTCAGAGCTCAGGGCACAGCCACAGAGCATCTGAACAACCCTAAACCCAGCCACCTCATCTGCAGGGCTGGCTGAGAGAGAGGCAGGGAGCAGAATCCAGTGGCCAAGCCCAGCTAAATTGGCAACACCTAGAGTCACCCCGTTGCAGAAGTCCAGGTTTTTAAAGAGGTTTTGGGAAGGGGCATACAAAAGGGACAACCTAAGTCCTTAGGCAGCTGTGAATTGCTGTCTCAGATTTAGGCACCTAAGTGCTTTTTTGGACCTCATCCCAAACACTTCATTGACTAAGTGTTGCATTAACAACAGCCCAGTAAGAGGATAAGCAGCAACAGAAATGCTCCAAGCTGCTCCTTTAATGCATCCTAGGATGTGAACAAATGATCACTGCAAAAACAGCTGTACTGGGTTATGGTGTCATTGCCCCAAGCTGTTTCCTTCATCACTTCCACAAGGAAACACGCCTTGCAGAGCTTTCCTCACAGACTTCACTGTAAAATCATCAGCCTAGTGCTCTCCAGAAACCTCTCCAGGCTAGCACCACTGGCTTGGTGTTGAAATGGATTTGTAGCTCCCACTATTCACTCATGTGACTCTGTTAGAGAAGAAAGTGGCTCCTGGAGGGTAGAGGAGGAGAGTGTCTTAAAGTAATATTGTTATGGCTGTAGTGATTTTTTGCCTCTTTCCTTCAATACAGCATGACCATATGCACTGAGCTCTGAAACTTGCTCTTCAGCTTCTCTTCTGAGATGTGCCAAGTATCACAGAATCACAGAATTTCCTAGATTGGAAAAGACCTTTAAGGTCATTGAGTCCAGTCATTAACTGAACACTGACAAGTCCTCGACTAAACCATATCCCTAAGCACTATGTCTACACAACTCTTAAATATCTCCAGGGATGGGGACTCCACCACTGCCCTGGGCAAGATGTTCCAGTGCCTGATTACCTGTTCAGTAAAGAAATCCTTCCTAATATCCAATATAAATTTCCCTTGATGTGACTTGAAGCCATTTCCTCTTGTTACTCGGTTGAAAAGATGAACCCCCAACTCTCTCCAACCTCATTTCAGGTAGCTGTAGAGAGTGATAAGGTACCTACACGGCTTGTGGTACCACTCAGGACCACTGGGTTCATGTTGAACAGAGGGTCCTCTGGGAACTCTAGGAATTAAAAGGTAAATCTGCATTTGCCATTTTTCACTTCAGGCAAGTGTGCTCTGCCTTTGCAGGATGCACGGACACAGGTGCACGCAGCCTGCAGGGAATAACAAACGGCAGAGCTGAAGTAAGAAGAATAATTTCTATTTTAACTTTCTCCTTGGCAGCTTGGCTTCTCTGATGTTGTCTGCCTGGCTGTAAGCTGTGCATACAGGGAAGGGTTTAATCTCCTTTCAAACAGCCGTTCACTGGGAGGCTGGCTGGTTGCTTTTCTCCCAGAGCCTTCCTGAGGACAGACAAGGCACTCCAAAGTAGCTTGAAGGAAAGATCTCCTCCTAGGTTTGGGTCCAAAAGGAGGTCTTGAGATCTGGGCAGGGGATGTGGCAACCCCAGAGCAGGGACTTGCCTGTGGAGATGACTGGATTTGGGCCAGGTGACAATGTGATTAAAGAGTGTCCTTCAGCACCCTGGCCTTTAAGAAGCCTGCCTCCCTAAGGGGAGCCTGTGTCACACTTCTGTGTCACAGCTGCAATACACCCAAATACCAGGGGTGAAGCTTGAGCCGGTGAAAGAAAATACATGATAAATTAAGGCTTCCATGGTAGCTGTTTCTGATCCAAAGCATAGAAAATCTTCTGAGGTAGAGCTATAATTTCCACTGATGAGTCTGGAAGCTCTTTAGTGAATCTGGAGCAGCATAAATTGTAGAGAAGGTGCTTCAGAAAAAAACCCAAAAAACCAAAAAAACCAACCTAGTTAAATTTACATGGATGCCTTTTGATTAATCTGTTTGAGCCTTTGCCTAAAAAAAAAAAAAATCTTTTATTATTTTGGTGCTTGCTTCTATTTTCTTTCTGGTCCTGGGTAGAAAAAGGGAAATGGAAGAATTCAGCTTGACAAGAAAAACATTTTGGCATGAGAGCTTAGATCTTTCAAACAAGATTTCTTTGTAATATCAGCATCTACTTCTACAAGATAATTAATAGATTTCAATGACTTTCAACCCCAAATACAGTCCCTACAGACCTGCACGCCTTTATGGTGCAGGCTGACATTCTGGTGTTGGTGTGGCAACCCTTTGCACAGTTGCTGTAACTGAAAAGGTTATTGAGCAAAACCATGTTTCCATAATGCTGCTCAGATAAGTTCATGGCAAATGTATCTTTCAAAAAAAGTGTCTCCTCTCCAGTCCCTCCAAAAGCAACTCCAGTGGAGACCAGGTAAAAAAAATGGGGATAAAGTGGATACCCTGCTGTAAAATAGCATGAGAGCAAATAAGAGTTAAATTCAAGACTAAAATCTACATGCACAAGGCAAGTTTTTTACTGTGAGGCTAAAGAAACTTCCCCACTCCCTCCTCTAAACCTGCCCACCAGTGGGTGTGAGGGGGAAGGAAAGCAGCTTGCTGAGCATGGCTCTGTGCAACAGGGATGCTCTGCACAGCTATATTTTTCTTTTTTTGGACTCCTACTTGAAGCAGAGGTTGGTCTGTACCACCCCCACAGAAAACAGCACACTCCTTGTGTGATTTCACAACTTTAAGTCAGGCATTTGGAAAAGGCTTTTCTATGAAGAATGGATTTAAGTCATAATCCTTTGACCCCCCTGGCCCATTTGAGATGGCTGTGACATGTCATTGGTCTCTGATAACGATTCTCCACGCTGCCTCTGCCTGCTGGAGTGGCAGTGGTGAGCTGCTCCGGGGTGGGTGCTGGTCCCTGGCTGCACTCCAGAGCTCTGGGATCTGTGTAATCTCCAGTGTCAAGATGTGTTTGGATACGGAAAGCCGTGACACTCTGGTATATATCAGCTAGATAACAGGAGAAACCCCTCGCCTGAGGAGACAGATGAATGGTGTTGGGTGTTGAGCTGACGAGGGCCCATCCCTCTGCGGGCTCTCTGCCTGCTCTTTAACCCTGGATGACAGTCACATCTTCAAGGGGCTGTTCTTTGGAAGATAAACATAGCTTTTCTAGTTCCAAAATTACAGCCATTCTCATATTTTTTCTCTTTAACAGAAAAGGACTGTAATTTCAGCTTTCTGGGTGAGGCTTTTTGTGGGAACACACTGGGATGAAGGGGTATTGCAAACTCTTGTTGAACTTTTTGAGTAGTCCTGTTACAGAGAACCCTTTCTTCATGCTCTGCCCTTGCAACTGTGCTCAACTTCTTTTATGAAAAAACCCGACGACCTACTATAGATAGTTTTCTCCCCTTGATCTCATAAAACCAGCTTATGTAGATCGACGGGAGGGAGGCAGTATTTCAGAAAGGACAGTGCTGCCTTTTGAAACCTAAGATTGAAAAGTTAATGTTACCCCAGCTAAAAGCTGACATTGGTGAGCTAAACTTAAATAGAGATTACTTAAAGCCTTTCTGGAACTAATAGGAGCTATGCCACAGAGCATTTATAAAAAGAGCCTTTTGATTGTGCGCTGTGATTTTGTATTAAAAGGCACCATTTCAGCGATGCTCACCCCTCCCCAGTATGAACCTGTGCTCCCTGGGAAAGGGCTTGCTGCAGAGGCTCAGCACAAGTGGTACCCAAAGCCAAAGCACAGCAAGTGATGTGGGAAAGGTAGTCTCTCAGTTTAGAAGTATGTTTAACTCTTTCCTTCTGAAGGCAAGCAGGAGGACCATCATGCCAATAGCTGGCCCACAGCCAAGGGCCCACGGCCGCTCCGAACACCATCCCTCCCGCTGCACACCCCTGCCTGGCTGGGCACAGGTTTCTCAGCACCTCCACGCCTTTCTAAATGGCAGTGACAGGCGCTGAGGGAAGGGGGAAACCTGCTCTAGGGCAGGTTTCCTTTATTTTCCCAATAATTACAGTCTGGCCAAAACTCTGAAGAGTGTAACTCCTCCAAACTCTCTTGATATTTACTGCCATAACTATAGGTTCTTTTGCCATCAGTATATATTTTTATCTGTTCCTTATATTCCAGAGCTTCAGTTGTATCTCACAGTACTGATTTTCACAGACTAGCTGTATCAGTGGAATAAATAAGTATCCTTTTATCAGTACTGTTCCACCTAATTGTTTATACATATACGTTTAGGAAAGGGAGGAGACACTCTCCTGTTTCTACATTACTTCACATAACTTTATCACCCTGCCCCTTGTGTATCTCCTCCCCCAGGTGCCCCACTATTTCAGGTTCTATTCTTCCAGATAAAGAGCTACTCAGCATACACTATGTGTTTGCAAGTTAAATTATCTAAGATATTTGCAGATCTTTGGACATTGAAGTTGAGCTTTTTTTCTTCCAAAGTAGATTTGCAAACAGTTTAACGAAAAAGGTAGAGAATTTATAGCTAATTCCAACTTGAGTTTGCTCTCACCCTTCATTGTAACTCCAACAGATCAGTATCTCAATTTGCCACAGTAAATCCAGAGTCACAGTTGGACTGTGCTGAGGTGTAGCTAGAAATTTTGTGGGAGGACAGGATGGATCCTACTGCTTGACTAAACCTACACATGATATCAGGGATGACCGATGAGCTGCTGAGTGTTGGCTGGGAGCTGCAGAGCACTCACAAGTAATGGTGAAGTGGGCATTTCCCTGGAGTTCTTCAACATCTTCGGGTACTACGTGAGATCTGACCAGGGCCTGCTCTTCTTTTACCTTCTTTGAAGTGTGCTTTTCACCAGCACTAGTCACACAGTGATGTTAATGGATCTGCAGCTCTTTTGCAGCCCTTCTTTTTGATTAGAGAAATCAAGCTAAAACCAAACCTTGTCTGTACTTGGAAAAAGACCATTTCCTGGTTGCACACCTCTCAGCCATGACCTCACTTCCCAGTGTCTGTAAGACTTCACCCTTTAATGAGTGAAGCTAACATCACTAGCAGGAATGATAACGTGGCAGCCACAGCTCAGCCTCCATAGGTACCCTCATGGACATCGATGGAGCTGCAATAATCTTTCCATTGTACCACTGGTGTACTCTTGTACATAATGCATCAAATCTATATTAATTTATTTATGGAATGCAAGGATTAGCTTTCTCTAGAGTAGTAAGCATCCAAATTTTAAACTAGGAAAAAAAGGATAGCTCCAACAACAATATGCTTTGTTACTGCATAACGATTCCCCTTTCATCTTCCCCTACTTTTGGAGACGACCCTCTCCCTCCCCAGTCTCAACATCATGCTGGGAGGCCAGCTGGAGCTCCTAACCCTTCTTGAAAGCTTTTCAGCTGAATGGCTGTACAAATATTTTGGTCAGGAAATTCTCCTGAAAATATGAGGCCTAACTGTTCTGTTCCTCAGCTGGGTGACAGGGCTAATTACTGTGATACAACTTCCCATCTCTCCTGGGTGTTATGATGAGAAACTCATTAATGTTTGCTGAGAATCCTGAGCCAAGTCCTGGAATGAAAGAGCTGTAAGGATTATTTTGACAATATTTAGCACTTCAAAAGTTTTGGAAGCACTACCTAATTTTCCCAAATGTAAATCAGCTAAATTCTGAGGGGTAATTTGTGTGCCACACCTCTTAGCCTTTTCAGCAGTCTTCACAATGTTCAGGAACACACATGGCATGGGTGTACACTTCCTCTGTGTTTATTATTCTTCTATTTTTTTGCTTGTTTTCCCCATATTTCCTTCCCTCCAACACACATTCGTGTGCCATACTTTAGGACTCTGAGGTATATCTAACAGACATGATAGCTGAGCCCTTACATCTAAAGGGAAATATTCTCCATCGGTGCACTATTTCTCCTCCCCAGCAGCCTGTAGTTCAACACCTTTCACAGACCCCAACCACTGTGTATTAAATCGTCCTTGCAGAATGGTTACCACCCAGCACAGTGAACTGTTTCTCTCTATTCAGTACACAACCATCCTCTCTGCCTCTTTGGGTTGCTTAGGAAGCAGTAAAGTAGTTTGAGAACTGAATCCCCAAATAGCAGGTCAAATGCAGCTAAAGAAGCACCAAAGAACTGGCAAGTTAAAACACCATCCCCCTCCATGGCAATGTTTTTAGTTTCCCTTGATGTAGCGATAAAATATCTGAAGCTCCTCTGTTCCAAACTAAAAAGAGGTGTCAATTCTATAAACAGGTGATTACTGGTGGGATGGGTGATGTGACATGTTTTCTTGCAAAAGGGTAAAAGCTGTTTTGTTTATGACTAGCATCTGTTCTCAGAAAGTTTAATATATCATGGCTGTAACATGCCATATAGGATGGACAAGAGGAAAAAATAAGCATGGGTTTAATAGCACATCTGTGGCTAGTTAGTTATGGTAAACTTCAGGTATGTGGTGATTTCAGCGTATGTTCCTAAATACATTCCCAGCAACTGGATCTAAGACAAAAACTGTTACAGTCTTTCAGGGAATAATTAATGCACCTAGTCACTTAAAACCACACCAAATTATGAAGAAATCTGCTTGATTTAAATGTAAAAACCACTAATGCAGGATTACCTCCAGAAAAGAGGCTCCAAGACTGCAACAAGGTCAGTAGGAATGGCAGGAAAGCTCTGGCCCCAAGCAGCAATGCTGGTGATGGGACATAAAACACAAACAGAGGACTCACGGTCGGGGAGGTTTTGAGGCCAGGGAGAATTATAAAGGCATAAAGCAGCAATAACTTGCACTGAGCAGAGCAGGACTTCCCATTCACTCATCACAGCAATGGCACGCAGCAGTGCTGAAGAGCTGGCTGGCGTGCAGCATGCCTGTGTGTTTTTTCTTTTCCCTTCCCTGTGCATTAATTCATCTGTATTTCCCCCATCTGGCCTGTCCCTCTTGTATTTTTGTGTTTCTGTTTTCCACGATTTCTGTCCATAATGGCCACTCACTCAGACTTGCAGGCGCTGCTCCTCGTCTCCCGAGGAGACGAGCCCTGGCGCTCCCTGCTTGCCCAGGCACGCGGACCTGCTCTGCTGTGTCCTGTGGGATGTTGATCTGGACCTGACTGGTTTGACACGGGAATGGCTTTACCACTTGCTGGGTTTATGCAGCCCCTCCATGCTCCTGTCCAGATACCCACCTTTGCTGCACACAGCAGCTTTTGATTCTTTGCCCTTCTCCTTGCCCCCTGCAAGCTATGCAAAGCAGAAGGGCAATAATGTCTCTCTCCTCCATTGCCCTTTTATGTCACCCTGCCCCATCACACTGATTTTCACCCATGTCAAGAGTCCTCTGTGGCAGGGCAGGGGCTTTAATGCTCTTTTCTCTTCTGCTAACCCCATTTGTATGCTTCTCCTGAAGCTACATTTAGTCCTTCCAGCCTTTTTGAGGCTGAAGCTCTAAATGGAAGTATGCCCAACTATGGCTACCTTCTCCAAAAAGAGACAGGAGAGAGAGAAGGATCTCCCAAGGTAGCTGCAGGACCGTGGGCTTTGCAGGGGAACAATGCTCCACCAGTTGTGCCCATTTACTCTGACCATCAAGAAGCAGAATCGATTTCCTGACTCCTCTGTTTATCTTTGCCCTTCGCCTGGCTGTCACGGTCTGAATTGCAGTAGCCACCTGAGACCACAATCCCAGTGATCCGGGTCCTGAGCTAAGGCAAAGCTAGGAGCAACATCTTCCCAAAGAGTATTCTCTCTAACAGGCAGAGGGCAAGATGCAGCAGGAGCACAGGGAGTCCCTGAAAACCACAGTGCTACTGAGGAGCACATCACCTGGACTTCCCACACCACAAGCTAATGGCTTCATTCGTTCCACCCTCCCTCTGGGCAATCTGCCTTGGACACAGCTCAGGGCTGACAGCTGCCATCAGTCATCTATCCTGAATACAGCCCAAGAGATCCCTCAGATTATCTCAAAAATTATGCAATTTGCTTTCCAGTATCTGGCCATGGAGCTATGTTAAGTTCAGGGTTTCAGGCTTTTCTCTGTAAAAAGAGAACTAAAAGCATGGGTGGCTGGGTTTTTTTGGAAGAAAGCTCTTCTTCTCAGCTCCAGGCCCTTTGACTTCACTCAGGGGAAACCTTCAATGACTGCAGGACTGCAAACAGATTTTCAGAAGTGTCTCCTTCCGAGGGCTGTGCCTCCCTTTGCAGTCTACAAAACGTTCTTAGAAGAGGTGCCACAAAAAATACCCCCAGGTGCAGAGAGGCAGCTCTGAAGTGTGCTGTCCTCCATACTTTTATTGTACTCTCCACAGGCTGTGATCTCCTGAAGGCAAAAATATGTCCCTTTGCTTCACCTTGATGTTATTCAGTAAATGATCCAGATTTCCTTCACTGAAGTGGCAGCTGCAGCCTGTGCTCCCCCTCTTCCCATCCCCTAAAGCCTGGGGACCTGCTCTCTATGCTGCACTCTAACTACCCAACAGGGAGCAAAAACTTTTTGGCTTGCAAAGGAGGGATGTAAACAGGACTGTGTCCTACAGCTCAGTAGAGCAAACAGCTCAGAGGTGCAGCCATGCAGATGAGAAAATCATCCTGGAATTTTCTTCATACAAGGTAGTAGACAGGTATTTAAAAAACCCAGAAGTCCCAGAGTTGCCTGTCAAAGTCAAGGTATTTAAATAATAAACTGTAACTTGTGCCAGCATGGTTTCCTTGATGGAAAACCATGCTATCATCACACCCACGAGAAGATGCTCTATGACAAAACCTAAACTTTCTACTGATTCACTGAGTCAGATACAAGGCTCTACCATGGGAAAATACAGGGTCTTCTCAACCAGCAAAGCCATGGAGTTTCCAGGTACCCTGCAGGGACAGGGTGTAAGGTGTTTGGGCAAGATCCTGCTGGAGGTTTTCCTGCTGCCAGTTGCACTGTTGTTGGTGGATGCTTCATGTGTTAGCAGCTGCAGGCTCAGAGCCTTGCTGCTGGAAGACAAAGGAAGATGTCTGTAGAAAAGCAGGTCAATGACGATTAATCCCAGAGCCCTGTAAAACCAGGGCACCAGGGAACCTGTACGCAGTTCTGGGCTCTCCTGAAGACTTCTCCCCTGACCTTGGACTCATCATGTAACTTCACTGCCCTTGTTTTCCCACTATTAACTAGAACACATATTGAATAGGACTCAGTTTATGAACTTGTGTAAAGGACTTTGATAGATTAGGGTGAAAATCTATTAAGACATGGCGAGCAGTTGATGGGCCCAAGCAATTGCTGAAGTAAATTATTCACAAACACCCTTTTGAGAGTGTCATTAAATAAAAAAAAATTGCAAATTATTCACCAGTTTCTAGAAGCTGAATAAATGACAGGGAGGGGAGAGATGGGGAAGCAGGCAACCAGCAATGCTTCAAACATGTTTACATGTGTCACGGAGAAAACCATGTTGAGGACAAGCCCTTTGGGTGTGTAGCCAGCTGCCAGAAGGCACAGTGAGCTTTGAAGGAATCATAGAATGTTTTGGGTTGGAAGGGACCTTTAAAAGTCATCTAGTCCATGCCCCATACTGTGAGCAGGGACATCTTCAACTAGATCAGGTTGCTCAGAGCCCCATCCAACCTGACCTTGAATGTTTCCAGGGATGGAGCTTCTACCACCTCTCTGGGCTACCTGTTCAGTGTTTCACCATGATCATTGTGAAAAATTTCTTCCTTATATCTAGTCTAAATCTACCCTCTTTTAGTTTTAAATCATCACCCCTTGTCCTCTTGCAACAGGCCCTGCTAAGATTGTCCCCGTCTTTCTTATAGGCCCCCGAAAGGCTGCAATAGAGTCTCTGTGGAGCCTTCCCTTCTCCAGGCTGAACAACCCCAACACTCTCAGCCTTTCTTCTCAGGAGGGGTGCTCCAGCCCGTTGATCACTTCTGTTGCCTCCTCTGGCCCTGCTCCATCAGGTTCATGTCTTGAAAGAGTCTCCTCTGGTCCCTCTCCATCCCCGGCGGACCCCAACCTTCCCTTCTGCAGTTTCTCCCTGTGCTGAGAGAGTTCTCAGCCGCGCCTGGGATGCCCCGCGCCAGGGGATCGCAAGGACCCGCCCGCGATCGGGGCGGGACGGGGCGAAGGGGGGG
>JANHGN010006835.1:20726-31344 GCA_024605025.1 Megaceryle maxima | reverse complement strand
GGGTGCATGGCTTTTAAGTAGTGACCAATCATGCAGGGGATAGCAGTGCATGTTAGGGATAACGAGATAGATAAGCAGCTGTGTAACCCATAATAAACGGCACTCGCTCGATCACATTGGTCTGTGTGCGATTGGCCATTAGGGTCTCCCGCAAATGGCGTCTGAACAGGGACCCTCAGTAGCTGCTGAGGTCGAGGTGGAGGAGGAGGAAGTGGAGGAGGGGGAGGAGGAGGCGGGGAGGAGGAGGAGGAGATGGAGGAGGAGGAGAGGAGGAAGAGGTGGAGGAGGAGGAGGTTGTGGGGAGGAGGAGGTGGAGGAGGTGGAGGTGGTGGAGGAGGTGCCCTCCTGATCGACTGCGTGCAGAACAGCCCGACGCACGGCAGAGGGGCACCTCAACAGAGACGACAGCGTTGAATCTCGCTGCTAAGGCTAGTGAGCGGTCGGGGAGGAGATGGGGGCGGCTATCACTAAAGAGGAAGAAGCCGTGATAAAAGGTGTTAGCAGGGCATTCTGGCACTGAATCTCCCCTTCCAGGAGGTGTTCATGCACTGCCACAGCAAATGATGGACTAAATTCTAAATAATATCTAAATTTGGTTGGACAGTGTGTTCCTTCCATGGGGGTGCTAAATTTGCATTTCGGAAACCAAAGAGGAAAATTTCCAAATGTCTCAGCCTAGCTCTCTCAAAAAAGGTGTTAGCAGGGCATTCTCACATTAATCTCCCCTTCAAGGTGGCGCTCGTGTACTGCCACAGCAATGAGCAGTTAACCTCTCTTGATTCATCTGGACAGCATGTTCCTTCCATGGGGGTGCTGATTTTGTGTTTCTAAAGCCAGAGAGGAAAATTTCCAAACGTGTTGACCTAGCTCCCTCATCAATGGTCTTACTCCAGAATTCTTGAGGTCATCTCCCGTTCGAGGTGGTGCTCATGTTCTACAAGAAGGAATCTGCCGTTAGTCTCTCTCATTTAGGCAGAACAGCATGTTCCTTACATTGGGGTGCTGATTTTGGGTTTTTGAATCTGGAGAGGAAAAGAGAAGGCACAGAGAAGGGCATATTGAGTGAGAGAATTCCGGGCTAACACCTTTGCTGAGAAAGCTAGGATGAGACGTTTGCTTATTTGTCTCTCCGGCTTCAGAAATGCAATTTTAGCACCCTGGAAGATACCATACATTCCAGGAGAAACCAGACTAGTTATGCAAAAATTCTTTGTGACAGCATACGAGCGCCAACTCGTGGGCATCTTCAACTACAGAATTCTGGCCTAACACCTTTGCTGAGAGAGCTAGGACAAGATGTTTGCTTATTTGCCTCTCGGGCTTCACAAACACGATTTCAGCACCCGGGAAGGTAATGTGCTGTGCTGCCGAAATCGGAGAGGCTAAGCAGGGATGTGCTCAGGCAGTGAACGAGAGGCACAGAGAAGGGAGACTGAGCAAGAGAATTCTGGGCTAACACCTTTGCTGAGAGAGCTAGGACGAGACATTTGGAAATTTTCCTCTCGGGCTTCAGAAACGTGAATTCATCACCCCATGGAAGGAACATGCTGTCCAGCTGAACTGAGAGAGGCTAGCCGCGGATTCGTTGTGGCAGTGCACGAGTGCAACCTCAATGGCAGATTCAGCACAAGAATACAGGCTTAACACCTTTGCTGAGAGAGTTAGGTCGAGATGTTTAGGAATTTTCCTCCCCGGCTTCAAAAACACGAATTCAGCCCCTGGGAAGGCAGCATGCTGTCCAGCTGAATTGAGAGAGGCTAGCCGCAGATTCATTGTGGCAGTGTGTGGAATATTGGTTGGAAGAAAACGGACACTGTTATCAGGAACTGTCCTTAAACCATGGAAAGAGCTTGAAGGAAGAAGAACAGTGGAGAAAAGGCACTGAATCAAGAATATAAAGCAGAGCAAAGTAGATAAAAACGGTATCTGGGGGCTACTGGGTGAGTTAGATGAGAGCCAGTCATGTAGTAGATTGAGGCATGCGAACAGTGTGCTATTGCATGTCTCAAATCATTGTTGTTGGTGTGAGTGATCAGTGAAGCTTGCTCTATATAACCAAGGGATGTACCGGTTATAAAGGTCTTCACTTTATAACTCCCATGGAATTGCTGATGTACATTGTCCCCCCGCAAATGGTGACCCCGATGTGATCTCCAGGAAGAGGGTGCAGAAGATGGTGCGAGGGAAGCCCGACTGGAAGCACTGCTGTCAGCTGGACTTAAGCAGGGGAGTCAAAGAAGCGACTTGAGCAGAAGCAGACTTTTCAATGGAGAAAAAAGCACCCTGCAAGGTGAGAAAACCAGGGCAGCATGGGACAGAACACATTCTCCAAAGACAGTGCGATAGTCAGACTCCTGCTGCATATACTCTCTAAGAGAAGAATGAAATATGATGAGCTCTCCATACGGAGATTGTTAAGGTGTTGCCGTAATCAAGGGTATCCTCCTGATGCAGCGACAGCGTTTCATCCAGAAACCTGGGAAGGAATAGGGGAAAAGCTGTGGGACGCGATTACGGTGATAAACATGCCTCAGAATTGGCTACCACCTGGAAATTGATCCTTTCACTTTAAAAGACTTAAAAGCAGAACAGAAGGTAGTCCTGGGTGCTGAAGCAGCAATGCAACTGAGTGGTTGGACCCCCCAGAGGAAATGTTGGGGGTGCGGCAGAAGACAAAACCAGAGCAGTATGAGGGTTGTGACCCAAAGAATAGGTGGAAACAGGTGTACAAAGGAGCATTGAGGGAGGGGATTTTCATCCCAGAAGCATTTCCAGTTACCATTACATAGGGACAGCAGCATCAGTAGGCTCCCTTTCATTGGTCTATGGTTAAAGAAGTCCGTAAGTCAGTGCAGCAGTACGGACTCCGGGGGCCTTATACTCAGGTGCTGCTAGATAACATCTTTGGGGCACAGCTTCTAACCCCCTATGACTGTGTGCAAACGGTGGATATGATATTGACCTCCACTCAGAGATTGTTATGGAAGGAAAGATGACACAAGCTCTGTGCTGCAGAAGCACTGAAAAACTCAGAGCGTCCAGAGGGTGACCCTCTGCAGCATATCACTTTTGAACAGATGACAGGACAAGGGCAGTTTCTTAATGTACAGCTGCAAGCAAGGCTGCCGATGAAGCTGGTAGGGAGGCTAGCATTAAAAGCCTTAATGACCATCCCAGAGGAAGGAAAGGTCCAACCCTCCTACACTCAAATTAAGCAGGGAAATCAGGAGCTGTATATGCAGTTTTCAGACCGACTGCGAGATGCACTGAATAAACATTTTACTAACAAGGATGACAAATTGGCAATATTAATGAATCTTGCAGTCAAGAACGCCAGTACTCACTGCAAGAGGATATTATTGGCTTTGCCAAGAGAAGCATCTCTGGTGGACATGATAGAGGCCTGTAACCAAGTGGGATCTACCACTCACCAGATGGGAGCTCTAGTGGAAGCCTTCACTGCAGCCCTACACCCAGCACTAAGGGGAAAAGAGAAAACATGCTTTAGTTGTGGCAAGCCAGGCCACTTTAAAGCACAATGCCGGAACCACAACAGAGGTCCAGGAAAAGGAGCAATGGCCCGAGGAGAGCAGAAGTTGTTGTGCACTCACTGCCAGAAGCCCAGGCATCTTGCCAACAACTGCCACTCAAAGTATCATCACAACAGGATCTTTCTGAGAAAAGGCCATCAGAGCGCCCTGCCGCCTTGCGCTACGACACAAATGAGGACGAGCACTCGGGCAGCTTGGCAGCCTCCACCAGCACCACAGGAAGTGCCAGAGTGGATGTGGAAACAACAGTAGAAATTACACTCTGGGATTCCACAGTTCAGTGTGTGCCTGTAAACTTTACTGGACCTTCGGGGTATGGGCTGAGTGCACTTTTATTATGCAGGTCATCAGCAACAAAGAAGGGATGGTTTGTTTTACCAGGCGCAATAGATGCAGACTTTACAGGACAAGTTAAGGTAATGGTGTGGACACCGTCTCCACCAGTGAACATCCCTGCAACGAGCTGAATAGCTCAGCTAGTGCCTTTTAGAGCACAAGTACCAAATGCCACACAACGAGAGCAGGGGGAAGGTGGGTTTGGATCAACCGGCCAGCCTGAGGTTTTTCTCACTTTGGACATTAGCCAACAGAAACCTACAATGAAAATGACATTTATACACCCACATGGACGGCCAAAAAAAACAGATCCACGACGTCTCGGTGGACACTGGTGCAGATGTCATGATAATTGCTCAACGTGTGTGTCCAGTGTCATGGCCTTTAGTCATCCCTGCTCACGCTCTGATGGGGGTGGGGGGAGTTTCAACTGCACAACAGAGTGCAGTAGTGATGACTTGTAAAACCAAAGATGGCTTTACATGTCTGTGAGACCTTATGTAGCACCCATTCCTATCAGCCTACTTGGCAGAGATGTGTTGAGTCAAATGAACTGTACCCTTTCCAGCAATCCTCGGGGTTTTCTGTAGTGGCCATTGAAGGGCAGCCGATACTCAAAGTGGAAAACAGATATTCTGGTATGGGTTGATCAATGGCCACTGACAGCAGAAAAGGTCACAACATTGCAAGATTTAGTCACAGAACAACTGGAAAAAGGGCACATTAAGCCCATTACGACTCCATGGAATATTTGTTATTCATAAGAAAAGCAGCAAGTGGTGCTGCTGCATGATTTTCAAAAGGTAAATGAAGTGACTGAGGACATGGGGGCTCTGCATCCAGGACTCCCATCTCCTAGCATGATCCCTCGGAATTGGGAAATCTTGATCATAGACCTTAAGGACTGTTTTTTTACCATTCTGCTCAATGAGCAGGACACAGAATGTTTTGCCTTCTTGGTTCCCAGTATTAACAAAGCAAAGCTAATGCAAAGGTATCATTGGGTAGTGAAAAGGGCATGAAAAACTCACCCACCATGTGCCAACTTTGTGTGAATTGGGCATTGGAACCACTTAGAAAACAGTGGCCTCAGTAGATCATCTATCATTATATGGATGATATTCTGATTGCCAGTCAGTGTCTTGACAAAGAACAGATGATGCAGGCTTTGACAAAGACGCTGCAGCGTGGTGGCCTCCAGATTGCCCCAGAAAAGATACAAACAGGGGAACCTTGGAGTTACTTGGGATGGGAAATTACAAAGACAATGCTAAGGTCACCAAAAAAAAATCAGATCAGAAATCGCTACCCTTAATGATGTCCAAAAGTTGGTAGGAGATATTAATTGGATAAGAAACATCTGTGGAATCACCAGTCATAAACTTGGGCCTTTATTTGAATTACTAAAAGGTGAGGGAGACTTAAACTCTCCTTGTAGTCTCACTCTTGAGGCACGGCAAGCTCTGGAGCACATTTCAAACAAGCTATCTAGAGCACGGGGACAGAAGAGCAGTAGAGAGAGATCCTTTTAGTAATTATCAGTCATGACCAGCATGCCTGTGCAGTAATCATGCAGTGGCTTGACGATGAACCAGAGCCTCGAAGAATTTTAGAATGGGTATTTTTATCCTTCCAGCCTAGGAACACCATCAGCTCAAGAGTCAAAAGCTTTGCCTCACTTATCAGGCTGGGAAAGAATAATTGAGGTAACGGGGGGGAGAACCAGCAACCATTTTGTTCCCATTGCAGCAAGGTCATCTAGAGTGGGCCATACAAAATTCAACCCTGCTACAGACAGCCCTACAAGGCTATGGAGGGATTATTGAGAATCACCACCCACCGCATCGAATGTTTACATTTTTGAATAATGTGGCAATAGAAAGAGCACCAATGTGCAGTCTCACACCCGTGACAGGGTTTACAGTATTTACTGATGGGGGAGGGAAAACCAGGAAAGCCACAGCAGTACGGCGAGAGAGGGGCTAATGGAAAAATCATACGGTCTTAACAGAAGGATCGGTACAAGGAGTAGGACTGCAAGCAGTAATTGAGGCCTTTAAGTTATGGGACGAGGTGCCTATTAACATCGTATTGGATTCGCTATACGTAGTGGGAGCAGTTCAGAGAATGGAACGTGCCATCTTGAGACACTGTCAGCAAGAACAATTATATCAGCAGTTTAGAACATTATGGTACCTACTGCAGAACAGACAGCATCCTTATTATATCACCCACGTAAGAAGCCACACTAATCTGCCTGGAGAGTTAGCTGCTGGTAATACTGAAGCCGATCGACTAGTGGCCCCTGCATGAACAGGGCCTGTTCCAGACAGATTAAGTCAAGCAAAAAGGTCTCACAAATTTTTCCATCAATCAGCTAAGGTGTTGGCCTGACAGTTTGACCTCGCCTTAGCTGACACAAAAACTGTAATTCAAACCTGTCCGGAATGTCAAAGCATCGGAACGGTCATACCAAGTGCTCTGAACCCAAGGGGGCTGTATTCTTGACAGTTATGGTAAATGGGTGTCACTCATGGATCAGACTTTGGGAAACTCAAATATGTCCATGTATCAGTAGACTGTTTTTCAGCAGCCATATGGGTGACAGCACAAAAGGAGAAATGAGTCAACATGTAAAAAGACATCTACGGTCGGCATTTATTGCATTAGACGTTCCCCAAAAAATCAAAATGGATAATGGCCCCTGCTATATCACAAAAACCACTCATGAGTTCTTACAAACCTGGGGAATTTCCCATGTTACAGGTATTCCACATTAGCCCACGGTACAAGCCATAGTGGAACAGGCAAACCAAACATTGAAAAGACAGTTACAAAAAGGGGGAGAGCCCCGGGTTACGCCACAAGATTACAAAAAGCAGTTTATGTTCTAAACTTTTTACAGCTTATTGAGGGAGAATCGGTTCCGCCAATAGTTAAATACATTCAGGGTACATCAGGGGAATTGATGATCACTGACAAGGAAGTATTAGTCCACGTTCAAAACATTGACACGGGTCAATGGGAAGGGCCCCATCAATTAATAACATGGGGGTGAGGATATGCTTGTGTCGTTACAGGTACCAGAACGCGATGGGTCCTGGCAAAATGGGTACAGCCATGGGGGGTATAACTGGATGGTTTAAAGACCTGCTTATGCATGGACTGATAATATTGAATGTATTTATTGTAATATTAATGATTGTACTCTGTATAATCAAACTGGTTAGAAGTGCTGTCAGAAAAGCTTTAGCAGGTATTGGGGTGGCCCAAAAACAAAAAGGGGGAATTGTGGGATCTTGGCTGGAAGAAAACGAACACTGTTATCAGGAACTCTCCTTGAACCATGGAAAGAGCTTGAAGGAAGAACAATGGAGAAAAGGCAATGAAGCAAGAAGATAAAGCAGAGTAAAGTAAAGAAAAACATGATGTGGGGGGTACTGTGTGAGTTAGATGAGAGCCAGTCATGTAGTAGATTGAGGCATGTGAACAGTGTGTGGGCTATCACATCTGTCCAATCGTCATTGTTGTTGGTGTGCATGACCAGTGAAGCTTGCTCTATATAACCAAGGGATGTACCAGTTATAAAGATCTTCACTTTATAACTCAGATGGAGTTGCCGAAGTCCATTCTCCCCCCGCACCCATCAGAGCCCGGCAGAGCCCAGCAGAGCCCAGCAAGGCCCAGCAGAGCTCGGCAGAGCCCAGCAGAGCCCAGCGAGGCCCAGCAGAGAATGACAGAGCTTGGCAGAGCCCAGCAGCAACAGGCAGAGTCCAGCAGAGCCTGGCAAGGCCTGGCAGAGATCAGCAGCAGTGGCAAAGCCTGGCAGAGCTCGGCGGCACCCCACAGAGTTCGGCAGAGCTCGGCAGAGTGCCACAGAGCCCAGCAGATTTCAGTACAGCTCAACAGGGCCCAGCAGAGCTCTTGTGGGATCTATTGGGATCTGCCAGGCTCTGCTGGGCTCTGCGGATACCTGCTGCGTTCTACAGTGCTCTGCCTGTTTCTGCCATGCTCTGTAAGGCTCTATAGGGCTCTGCTGCACTCTGCCAGAGCCCGCTGGCATCTTCAGAGCTCTGCAGTACTTTGCTGGGCTCTGCCAGGCACTGCAGGACTGTGCCAGGCTCTGCTGTGCTCTGCTCAGCTCTGTTGGGCTCTGCAGAACTCTGTCAGGATCTGCGTGGCCTTGTCAGGCTCTGCATGGCTCTGCCAGGCTTTTCAGGGCTCCGCCAGACTCTTCCAGTCTCTGTAGGGCTCTGCCATGCTCTTGCCTGGTTCTGCAGTGTTGTGCCCATTTCTCCCTGGCTCTGTCGGGCTCTGCCAGGTTCTTTCCATCTCTGCAGGGCTCTGCTGGGCTCTGCAGGGTTCTGCCGGGCTCTGCCAGGCTCTGCTGGGTTCTGTCAGCCTCTGTATTTCTCTACAGGGATTCTGGCATTCTGTGCCAGGCTCTTTTGGGCTCTGCCTGGTTCTGCCAACCTCTCTTGGGTTCTGCCATACTCTGCAGGGATCTTCAGGCCTCTGTCCAGCACCTTCAGACTCTGCCAGGCTCTGCAGGCTTCTGTCAGGTTCTACAGGACTCTGCTGGGCTTTGCCCATCTCCACTGGTATCCCCCATGTTCCACAGGGCTCTGCAGAGCTCTGCCCAGTTCTAGCATGCACCACTGGGCTCTGTCAGGCTCTGACACACTCTGCTGGGGTCCACCAGGCTCTGCCGTGCTGCGCTGGTCTCTGCTGGTCACTCCTGTCTCTGCAGGGATCTGACAGTCTCCACAGGGCTCTGCTGGGCTCTGTAGTGCTCTGTGAGGCTCTACAGGTCTCTGTAGTGCTCTGTATGGTTCTGCAGACCTCTGCTGACTTCTGTAGGACTCTGTAGAGCTCTATAGGGCTCTCTAGGCATCTATAGATCACTTAGGGTGTCTGCGCTTCTCTGTATTGCTCTACAGAGCTCCCTAGAGGCTTGTGGGGCTCTGTAGAGCTCAGTAGGGCTATGTAGGACTCTGTGGGGCTCTATATGTCTCTATAGGACTTTCTAGGGCTCTGTGGGGCTATATGTTTCTATAGGGTTCTAAAGGGCTCTGTGGGGCTCTGTTGTTACCTATAGGGCTCAGTAAGTTTCTGCTGACATGGGGAGGGTTGTGACAGGTGCAGCCACCTCCACACACACCAACAAAATGACAGAGCGAACAGGGTATTTTGGAGCAGCTTGCCACCTTGGCCAGAGCAGTTCAACAGCACAGCCATGAACTGCAACTCATGGTGCTTAACTGGCACCTCTTGGTCTGGACCCCTTAGTCAACAAGTGCTGGGTTTTGGCTTCTCTGTGGTTTGTCTGGGCTGCTCCCCTCAACCAAGTCACCAGTGCACCCTTTGACTGGAGTACAAATGGGGTCCTGCTGAAGAGCCAGGTGAGTTGGATCCTCCTAGAGCAGCATGTCTGGCAGTTGGATCCTCCCCTTGGACACACCATTCAAGGGCACTTCCATAGATTGAGGGAGTCTCCATGGATTGAGTGATCTGCCCCCCTTTGGGTGAGTGATATCTTGGGCACTCTTGGTTAGATATTTCCCACTGATGAGTGATTATGTGCCCATTTGGGTTCATCTTTCCTTAAGATTTAGGAATTAGTTGTGCAGAAATGAATTCCCACCAGACTTTCAAAGTGGTGTTTGGTCAGGAATGCTGGACAACTTTGGTTGCAATAGATTTTGCATAGTGGCTGCTCTTTGTTTTGAGGTGCCTCTGTGACAGTCATCTCTGAGCACGTGAAGGAACAGAAGGTTATCAGGAGTGGTCAACATGGATTCACCAAGGGGAAATCATGCTTGACCAATAGGATAGATAGCCTTCTAGGATGGCATGACTGGCTGGGTAGATTAGGGGAGAGCAGCAGATGTTGTCTACCTCGACTTCAACAAGGCTTTTGACTCTGTCTCTTGTAACATTGCCTAGAGAAGCTTAGGAAGTGTGGGTCAGCTGAGTGGACAGTGGGGTGGACTGAGAACTGGCTGAACGACACAGCTCAGAGAGTTGTGATGAGCAGCTCAGGGTCAGTTGGAGTCCTGTAGGTAGGTCATGGTGTTCCCCAGGGGTCAGGACTGGGTCCAGTCTTCTTCAGCATGTTCATCAATAACCTGGATGAAGGCACAGAGTGGACCCTCAGACAGTTTGCTGATGATACAAAACAGGGAGAAGCAGCTGACACACCAGAAGGTTGTGCTGTGATTTGGTGAGGTCTGGACAGGCTGCAGAGTTGGGTGGAGAGGAACCTCATGAAGTTCAACAGGGTCCTGCACCAGGGAAGGAATAGCCCCCTGCACCGTGATAGGTGAGGGACTGACCTGCTGGAAAGCAGCTCCACAGAGAAGGACCTGAGAGTCATGGTGGACAAGTTCACCATGAGCCAGCCATGTGCCTTCATGGCCAAGGACAGTGGTGTTTTGAGGTGTATGTAGAAGACCATATCCAGCAGGTTCTCCTCCCCCTCTACTCTGCCCCAGTGAGGCCACATCTGCAGTAGTGTGTCCAGTTCCAGGATCCCCAGTTCAAGAGAGAGAGGGAACTACTGGAAAGAGACCAGTGGAGGCTGAGGGGCCTGAAGCATCTCTGTGTCTGTCTTGGGTTCAGGTAGGATTGGGTTAATTTTCACCATCGGGGGTGGGGGGGGGGGGGGGCAGCTCCTCAAAACGGGGAAAGACATTTCGCCGGCCAAGGGGTTCTTCAGTACCCTGCTGACA
>JANHGN010006835.1:0-20716 GCA_024605025.1 Megaceryle maxima | reverse complement strand
GTGGGGGGGGGGGGAGGGGTGTGCTGTGTCGTGTGTGTGCGGGGGTCGTGGTCGTGGGGTGTATGGTGTGGGGGGGGGGGGGTGGGGGGGGGGGGGGGGCAGATCCTCAAAACAGGGACAGACATTGAGCCAGCCAATGGGTTATTCAGTACCATGCTGACATCATGCCTGGCAGTGATGGGGAGCTCAAGGCACCTTTTTTCCTGGAACCTTTTTTTACCTGTCCTTCACTCTCCTTTCTCCCTGGGTATTATTTCACTGGTGCTCATTGTTGTTCTCCGTTTGCACCATTGTATTAAACCCTCCTTATCTCAGCCCTCTGGGTTTGGTTTTGCTTTTTTTTCTGCCTCCTCCTTCAGGTCAGACATGGGGGGTGGGGGGCGGTGGAGTGGGTCAGGCTCTAAACCAAAATAGTGCTGAGAGTCCTGGAGCTGTTCAGATGGAGAAGAGCAGCCTGAGAGGGGAGCTGAGCAATGCTGAGCAAGAGCTAAAGGGCCCCCGGGGGGCGAGAGGATGGGGCCAGACCCTGGTCCCTCGTACCAGCGCCAGGACGAGGGGCACCAGACATCAACTGGAGCCCAGGAGGAGCAAGTGCTTTGGTGGGAGGGGGTGGGAGCCTGGCCCAGGCTGCCCAGAGAGGTCGTGGAGTCTCCTGCTCTGGAGAGATTCCCACCCCGCCTGGACCCTGTGCTTGCTGCTGGGCCTCCTGCTCTGGGCAACAGTGCTGGAGCAGGGGGGTGGATCCAGGTCATAGAATCATCGAACCATTAAGGTTGGAAATGACCTTCAAGATCATCAAGTCCAACTGTCTACTAAACATTATCATGACCACTAAACTATGTCCTGAAGTGCCACATCTGGACCTTTTTTGAAGACCTCCAGGGATGGTGATGCCACCCCCACCCTGAGGAGCCTGTTCCAAGGCCTCATCACTCTCTCAAAAAAAAAAAATTCCTAATGTCCAAACTAAACCTCCCCTGGAGCAACTTCAGCCCATTTCCTCTCACCCTATCCCTACTTTACTGGGAGAAGAGACCAACACCCACCAACCTCCCTTCAGGCAGCTGTAAAGAGCCAGGTCCCCCCCAAGCCTCCTCTTCTCCAGGCTAAACAGCCCCAGCTCCCTCAGCTGCTCCTCATCAGACATTTTCTCCAGACCCTTCACCAGCTTCATTGCCCTTCTCTGAACTAACTCCAGCCCCTCAATGTATTTTTTTATCCTGCGGCACTCAAAACTGAACCCAGCGCTCAAGCATCAGCCTCCCCAATGCTGAGTGCAGGTAGGACAATCACTTTTCTTCTGCTGGCCACACTATTTCTGATCCAGGCCCGGATATCACTGGCCTTCTTGGCCACATGGGTGGCCACACACTGGCTCATGTTCACCCAGGTGTCCATCAGCATCTCCAGGTCCTTTTCCATCAGGCACTTTCCAGCCACTCCTCCCCCAGCCTAGAGCGGTGCTGGGGGTTGTTGTGACCGAAGACCGCCTGGTTGAACATCATCCCATTGACCTCGGCCCATTGATCCAGCCTGGGCAGATCCCTCTGCAGAGCCCCAGGAGGTCCCTTCCAGCCCATGCCATACTGGAATTCTGGGTCATTCTGGGTGATTCTCCATGGCCCAGGCAATCCCCACCTTCAGGGAAAAGCCGCTGTGCCTGAGACCTGCTGGAGCCATTCCTGGTCCCCTCGGCAACCACCCGCTTGGTTCTGTTAAACTGCCACCTGACTCTCACACCATTGCACTGGCAACACACAGGTCTTGCCTGCAGCTCTCGCCAGAGCTGCCAGATCCCAGCAGGTCTCTCAGCATCCCCCCCACGGTCCCTGACACTGGGAACCAACCTCCCTGTATGCCAGCTCTGCTGTGGGCTGCATCCCAGGGGCTTAGGGAGCTGGGTTAAGACGCTGGAGAGGAGGAAAACACCCAGAACCCACCGTGGTGGTGGGAAGGGGCTTGGCTGCCAACACGGGGCACTGCCAGGAGAATTTGTTCCAGTCCTACAGCCACTCCAGGAACACCTTTAAGAGGGGTACCATCACCCCCCTATCCCCCTCCTTCGCCTTAGCCCAGCTGAGGCTGGGACACTCCCTACGCTGCCCCACCAGAGGGCATCCTGCTGGTACCAGTTAGAGGCAGGAGTGTGTGTTAAAGCTGGGACCATAGAACAGACTCAAAACCTGGTTGGGATGAAGAAGAAAATGGAGAATGCATCAAAAGAGGCAGAAAATTATTTTGTACATTCAGAGTTTATATTTGGGGGGGAAAAAAAAAAAAGAGAAAGAAGAGGAGGGATTAGATACTAAAAACCAGCGCGGAATGATAAAGCGGCAGCAGTCTCTCTGCCACTACAAACCCAGACACGCAGAGCCTGAACACCACCCAACCCCCACCAACTGTGATGGGCACCTCCCTTTGCTGGTCTAGAGCTACAGAATGCCAGAAACACACCAAGGAGCACTGAAAACATCTGCATGGCTTTAATGGGAACCCTCCAACTGGAAAAAAGGCCATTTCTGCCTTGGCACGTCCCTGAGTCACGCTCTCCCTCCTTCCAAATCAAGATTCCTAAACAGGAAAACTTGGAGGGGAAAAAGAGGGAGAGCACAGTCACTGGAGGACTTGCCGCCTGCTTCAAATGTTCACGTGTAGTCCTTTACCTCGTTCCTCCCCAGATTCAGATGGTGTCTGTATTCATGGTGAGAGCTTTCCAAACAGTTGTTTTGGACATTTCATCTGAGATATTAATCTCAGAAGGGTCAGCCCTGCAAGAAATAATTTACACAGCAATCCATGATAATGGGAACTGATGCCACCAAGTGCATTAGCACCAGCAAGAGAAAGAAGGGGACCCAGAGAGTCAAAGCTCAGCATTAAGTATGGCAGGCTTGGCTGGATGAGGAATTTTGGGAGGCAAGCCTGAAAGCTGCAGAGCAACAGCTCTTGTTGGTCTTTCACCCTGGACTGGGCTCCTAAGCCAGAGCTGGCACGGATCATGCCTTCAACTCCTCACTTTGATGTAGGAGGATCTGCAGCAGCCAACAAGTCACTGCTGATGCAAGTTTTGGAGTCAGACATTTGTTGTGCAGCCACTCTGCTTGGGGTCAGAGCCCTCCAATCACCTCTGGCAGCCCTGCCCACAGATTGGATTTTCCAACCAGACTGACACTGGTCTCTACGGGATGCTCAATAAAGATGGAGCACGCAGAGAAAACTGTGACAGACACCTTCAAACCGATCTTGCTGGGGCTCCTGGAGCTTGATGGAACTTTACCTGTCACTGCTATGCTCTGGGACATTCAAGTTGCCGGTCTTGCCCAATTTCAGCTGAACTGAAATTGCAGCAGCAGCTTCCATCATCTTCTGGGACTCCTGCCATAAAAAGGGGCAAATCAAGTTCTCTGTTGGTGATCAAAGCACAGATAAAACAAAAGCCCAGCAAAACCATTTTGTGCTGTCCTCTCCTAACCCATGGCAGCTTTAACTGGTGCAGCAGGGGAAAGACCTTTCACTACAAACCACTGTCAGGCACTAAAAACACTATCATGAGCAAACCTTTCAGTAATTAGAATAGTCGTTGTCATCATCATCAACATCACCATCTTGATTATAAATGACTCATTTTAAAAATACCTCCATTCAAGTGTTAAGCTCACTGCTCATTTCAGGAAAAAAAGTTTGGAATCCAAGTGATTAGGATCTATTTCTCTTGACACCCAACATCTCAAGACAAGCTGTGATAGAAACAGGCCATCTCCCAGCCTTAGGGAGATGTCCAGACCAGCAAGGGTTACCTCTTCTTCTTTGGCTTCATTCTTGGCATCATCCAACTTCTTCTTCTTGCTCTCTGGCATTAGGTCATCCAGGAAGCTGAGCTCTCGCTTTGAGAAGCAGAAATCCATCACTTTTCGGACAAAAACAAGAGCCAAAACCTTCAGAAATAAGAGGCAAGATGTGGTGAGGCCAGAGATGATGCTACATCTCACTCCAGCACTGCCATCACCAGCTCTTACCATCATGGGAAAGATGATGGCGGCAGGGGACACCTTGATGGCCCAGAGCAGGATGAGACAGATCAGCTGGATTGCACTGAAGAAATGCACCTTCCTCAAGGGGACATGCCGCAGATAGATGAAATCTGGCTGGTGTTTTGCCGGCATCCCAAACAGCTTCAGGCGATCAAAGAACTGCAAAAGAAAGTGGAAAAGTTGTCATCTTGGGGCTGCGGAAAGTCTCTGGCATTGTTGAGACGCAGAGAGAGTTTTCAGGGTCTCGTCTGCAATGAGAATTCCTGGATCCCACTGTGTTCCTCCTGGAAGCAGCACCCTTTTTCCCTTCACTCCATCTCTAAACCAGCTGGCCCATGACAGCTGCCCACCAACCTTCAGTTATTCCACATTATTCCGTTATTAGCCTTTCCCGGCTCACTGAATCCCCCCACAGGGATTGCCACCAGTGCTAGAAATTGCCTTCCCTTTGCACTGAACTCCCCCATCTTCATGGAACGAAACCCTGACCCAGCCTAACCTGCAAACAGAGCGTGCAGATGTGCCTGCTCCTCCCCGCCCTATATGCCCCTCCTGTGCCTCCACCCATCTTTCTCTTACACCAAACACTCATTCCTTGATTTCAGAGGAGTTCTTCCCAGGACACTGTTTTTTTCCTGCTTCCATGGAGATGCGGTGCCAGGCAGCAGACACACTGCATGCTGTTCAAGAGTCCGTACCTGAATTCCTTGGAGCGACGACACGCCCATGTAGAGAAAGACACCATAAAGCACGGGCATTGGTACAAACTGAAAAAAAGGAGACAATAATTTTTTGGTTTGAATTTCATTGGCACTATTCCCACCCTCTAGTTCTACAGCCACTGCCTAAAAACCGTGGGTCCAGCCCCAAGGCTTGGGATCACCTCCTCTGCTCCACAGCTACTTGGGCTTGCAGAGAGGGGTGTATTTTTGTACAACATCCAAAAAGCTTGTGCTGCTTGGGTGGTTTGCATTTCCCTCGTACCTTTAACACAGAAGTGAAGAAGACAGAGCAGCCCATGAGCACAAAGATCATCAAGCCAGTGACTCTCTGCTCTCGTATCCCCAGAAACTTGGGTTGTTCTCCTGGAGCTGAGCAAGCAGACTCCACTTTAAGGCTGTTCACATGGGTGATGGACAGGACAGTTGCAGCCACAAACCAGGGCAGCCCCATCACAGAGCACACCCCAAGCATCACAGCCACCATGCAAAGGTCCAGGTGGTACCCACATCCTTTCTGCAGGGAGCAAAACAAGAAATAGAGCATTCCTCAGCACAAGAGCAAGGACAAGGTAGCAAGTCAGACTCAAACCCTACTGGAGCACAAGTCAGCTTCTTAGGAATTTAAAACAAGAACTGGAAAGAATGTATCCAGTCTTTGTGCATGAGAATCCAGCAGCAGTTCAGACGAAGTGGAGTTGGGGATTTTACTCGAAAAAAAAAAAGAAAAATCAATTGACTCTTTTCTTTCATTAAGAAATTTCCACCACTTGCAAGTTAAGTGTGACTGAGTTATCACTGGCAACACATCAAAACAATTCGTTCCCTGAGACACTGCTGACATTTTAAAACAAAAACACCTCTGTATTGCTCATCTGAACTCCCTGATCGCTCCCGGAGTCATCATTAATCCAGGAGAGCATCCTGCCACGCAGCCTGACATTATCGCCAACCAGTGCTTTCACAAAGCATTGGGATGATGAGCTTGTTCCCATCGCTGCAGTCTGAAGTAGACTGGGGATGGGGTCATCTCTTGAAGCCCCTTACCTTCAGCCTGTGCTCATTCCGGTTCACAATAACAGCAGTGATCTGCTGGTCCATGAATATCAAGATGGTGCAGAGCAGAGCTGGTATGAGTGCAGCCAACACCGTCCACCAAGGGTTGGGTCCTATGGGGTTGATGAACCACCCGCGGTCATCTCTGGTAGGCTGCAACAAAGCACACACATCAGCATCATCTCCCAGCCCAGCCACTTCACTGACTTTGCTTCTTCCCCTCCATCCCGGGGTCAGAGCATTTCCCAGCCCTGGCTTCATGTCACCCTCTCGCACGGGCATCAGCAGTAACAGTGTCCTCTTTGCAGGCACCAAGAGATACTTCTCCTGTAGGTATCTAGCTTTGGGGCTGTCTGCTTGTTTCCAGAAAGAAATGATGCACATGGAGGTGGAAGAGCAGATGGTCACACCCCAGCAGTTCCTCCAGACTCAGCCCCATCCTGCCCCAACATCACCTTGTGATGAAACCAGCTCCAGGCCAAAACACCTCATTACCTTGAACATATGGGGGACATGGAGCTTCGGTGATGGGATCCCCATCAGGAAGTCAATGAGCACCATGACAACGATGGTGAGGAAAACAGCAAAGTCACTTATTGTGGACCGGACCTGGGGCAAGAAACCAGAGCTGAAAGGGGCATTGCAAACTGGGGTCATGTTATGACACAAGATGGAAAAGTTGGAGCCATCAGCAACATTAAGGCTGGTTAACAAAATCCCACCACCCTGAGGACATGCAGCCAAATCCCTCGGTTAGATACCATTGCTGTCTTTGTGCCTCTGAGATCTGGTGTCAGACACCAAAAATAGTTTCACTGGGTGGAAAGTTAAAACACTGAAACTTAAAAGAATATACTAGAAACAAAGGGGGAAGATGCCTGCCACTCCAGCCACACTCCCAGCTACAATAGGAATGAGGCACTGAGGCATCATTTGTTCCTCAAAAGAAGGAATTCATGTCTTTTTCTGTGGCAGCTTATTATTTGAATCAACCTTCCCCTTGAACACATAATGCACAGAAGGGGAAACACAATTAACTTTGGAAGACCTGATTTCCCACTGCCTGAGCAAAAACATCACCCTGGGGCAGGTCACGAGACAGGTGGGAAATGCTGCCATCATTTTGCACTCATGGAAATGAGTGAGGGATATCCAAGGTGATGGAGTGCTTGGCCTTCAAGGTCGGCATTTCCCAGCTTGAACAAGTGGTGGCAAATAATGCTTTGGGGGAATGCGTGTGTAGCCTGCTGCTGGCCATCATCTTCTACCTACTCTGGTTGGGAAGTAACGGCTGGTTTTAAACTTCTTCAGCAAGCTTGACAAGGCAAAGGTGGAGAAGAAGAGGATGCAGCACCAGAAGAGGACATTAGGTGTGTAGGGGCCGTCATGTCCACAGGCAGGTCCTTGAAACTCGCCGTGCCAATACCGACATTCCTGGAGAAACAGAGCATCAGGACACAGATGCAGTGCACGTGTGGCAAGGAATCCTTAGATAACTCAGAGGTTCTGAGGGTCTTGGTCCAAGATCCGTGATCTTCTAACTGCTCCTGACAGTGGGGGTTTCTATTTAATGAGCAGCAGCAGCTGAGTGACACATCAAACTACACCAAAGAGAGTGGAGACATGAGATGGGATGGGGCAGCATAGAAGAGACCCAGGGCACATCCTGTCCTTGAATGGCAGGTGACCATGGCTGAAGGAGACACCAGAGGAGAAGGAGACACTGGAAACTCTTGGGGATAAAGAGGGAATGGGAAAAGAGTGTTAAGACAACTGTGGTAGGAAAAAAGAAGAGACAAATCGTCACCTCCCAGTGGAGGGCTCACAGGAAATGTCTAAGAGGGGATGAAGATGACCCCTTCCTCTGCCTGGGCTCTGTTTCCAACAACATCATCCTGAGAGGCTGCTCAGACAGGCACATTTATTCATCTACCAACAGAGAGCACTGAATAAGAAAGCAAGGCCTGGCATGATTAGGAACCAAAGAGAGAAGTCAAGTACAAGCTTCAAACATGAACTTGAGTGCTCCAACTTCTACAATAATCAAACCACCCACTTAACCCTGCTCCTGGTCAGAAATGTTGTCCTGGAACTGGCTCAAGGAGGACAACTACAACTCATGAAGCTGGGGACAAGATGGACTGGACAAAGGGGACTCTCCTTCCCAGGACCAAGCAGGTTCAAGCCACACATGAGATTTAAGCAATTACTATTCAGAGCAGCACTAACACAGATGGAAACCCATAATCACCCAAAGGGCTCTGACTTCCGCATCACACAAACGTCCCTGGGCCCCATGGCTGTGATGTGAGGAAGCAGTGGCTCGGGGTACTTACAGTCACCGTCAGGTTTTCCCAGGTGATGCGAGACACATTGACCAAGTTGCTCTGCCAGAGACGCAGGGTCTCATTGCTGGGCTGGGTTGGTGCCATGCACTTACAGCTGGGAGGAGAGAAGCCAAGACGGGGTAAGGGAAAAGCAGTGGAGGTGCAGCTCTGAGCTCCTGCCAAGGGGCAGCAGCCTGGTAGGAAGGAAACACCCACGAGTAGATGGTGAGGAAGTCGAGGTTGCTGTGCATGTGCACAGGGTAGGTCTCTCGCAGGTGACTCAGCTTCTCTAGAGCCTCATAGATGAAGATGATGCAGATGAGGGCTGCAAAGGCTTCTTCAGTGAAGCGAGTGATGTAACACACCAAACAGCTGGCATCGGTGGCCACCAACACGATGCAGAAGAAGGTGGTCCAGAGCCCTATGCATGCTCGCAGAGAGAGATAGGAGAGCATGTAGTCCCTGCAAACCAAAGCAAAATGAAGGGTGGGAAGGCCAGCAAGAGGCTCCACCTTGGAGGCTAAAGGAGGTCAGGTCCCTCCTGGGAAAGGCACTGTTCTCCCACACCACCCTGATACCCCAACACCGAAACTTGCTGGTTTTGTGCCCAGTCACCTGCTGCCAGCAAGTTGGAGCTTAACAACAAATTTAATTGCAGAAAGGGTGGTTTGTCTCACATCAAAGTCATCACAACAAAAGGACTGTCTTGGAAAATACCCATTTCACATTAAAAGCTCATACATTTTCAACAAAATCCCTAAAACTCAAACGAGTTCAGCAGAAAACTATTTGGAGAGTTGGGAAAAGTAGATTTCCACTTGCAGCACAAATCAGGCTAAAAAGTGCATGGTTTTGTACTCAGGGGAAAGCAAATCTTCCCTCAGTCCCAAACCAGAGCAATTCATCTCATCTTCCTTGCACAGCCCATCTTGGGCATCCAACTCCTGCTGCTTTCTCCTGCTGCTGCTGCTTTGCTTTAACCCTAAAACCCCCAAAGGACACTCTCCATCCTTCAGAGACCAACGGCTCTTGCACCATCATGTGCAAAAGCAGCAGCGTGCAATGGCTCTGACACAGAGGACAACTTAAATCTAACAACTGCCACTCCATCACTGCCGTCTTCTGAAGGCTTTTGCAGTACCCAGCCAGCTGCGGCAGCCAGCCTTACCTACAGAATTTGTAGAGGATCTTCTCAAATACAAGGACAGGTCCCGTGCTGCCAAGGATGGTGAGAGGTTGGCCAGCAAAGAGGGAATACACCACGCCCGTCATGGATGCACCCAGCAGCGACTCCATGGCACTCTGTCCAGGAAAGAGAGGCAGCAATGAGGAAAGACATCATCGGAGATAAAAAAAAAAAAACAACAAAACCCAAACAAAAGCAAATTGCAAATTCACTGCAGCAAGGACTTTTGCATTAATTTTATCCCCCCCATGCCACCCAACAGAGAGGTGCTCACTATGTGGCCATCAGTTGCCTCCCCCAGCAGTCCCCCGAAGGTGATGACAGGGGACATGCAGGCACAGTAGAGGAAGAGGAAGGATGCCAGACACTGCAGGCTCAGACCATCCCGGAAGTCACTCCAGAACCATGGGGCTTTCCGCTTCACATCCCGGATCAAACCTCCAAAGAGCCTGGAAGAAGGAAAAAATACAAACTGTTCTCCTGGAAGAGCACAGAGAGTTCACTGGCAGCAGGTTGGCCAAGGTGCTGAGGCAGGCTTTAAACTGAAGGACACGGGAGTGGGGTCCAAGATGGTCATTCTCATGCCATCCCATCCAACTGGGGAATAAGCCAGCCCAACGAAAGCAGTAACAAATCTTCCTTAGCTGCTTTCCAAGATGAGAGCTAGAAGGCCAAGCACCTCAAGATGGTGCATGATTATGGTGGTTCCCTTGCACCCCTCCAGGGAAACCTTGTTGTTCGATGGCATCTCTGAAATGCCCATCCACCAACGCATGCAATGTGGGGAGTAAACAGGAAGAACTAGAGCTCTGAGTGGTTGCAGGCCCATGATCTTATTGCAATGATGGAGACATGCTGGGATGGCTGGCAGGACTGGAATGCTGTCATGGACAGCTATGTACCTTTTAGGAAATACAGCCCAGCAAGGCGAGGTGGTGGAGTTGCTTGTTATGAGAGCAACCGGAATGTATCAAGCTCTGCCTGAGTGGGGGGATGAAGAACATGCTGGGGATGGGAAGGTTGGGGGCAGCCTTGGCTGCAGTGACCATGCGATGGTGGATCGTAACCGATGACTTCAGGAGAGCTAACTTTGACCTCTTCAAAGACCTACTTGGAGGAATCCCATGACTTAGGACTTTAGAAGGGAAGGGGACCCAAGAGAGCTGGTTAAGATTTAAGCACTACCCAAAATATTACATCAACACACCTTCCTGTCCGCTCCAACTCAGGACCACTGTGTTTCTCTGGCTTGCTGTGAGAAGCACTGTCATCCAGAGCTCCTGGCATCTTCCTTTTTTCCTGTTAAAATGGAAGTGAGATGAAGAGATGTATTTGTGACCACGAGCTTATCTTGCTTCTGCTCTGGATATGTGATTGTGTCCAACTGGGACCCTGTGAATCTGGGCTCCTGAACAGCATCCCCAGCCCTGTTGCCATCCTGCCCACCCCCCTCGCACCTCCCTACACCACAGCACCCACCTGCGAAGGGACGTTTTTTGGGGGCTCAATGCGGATCGATGGATCCCACTCTCCTGGTGGCAAGACCGTCACCTGATCCAGAAACTCATCGATGCCGGCCACGAGGTCAGCCTGGATTTTGGCTTTATAAGCAACGTCATGGAAAACCTGCCAAGAGAAGACAACCTGGTGAGAGGACAGCCCACCCTGGATGTCCTAAGCAGAGCAATAAGCTCTTGGCTGAATGCCATATCATGGTTTCCGAATTTCCTGCTGGAAATGGCAGGAAATATTGCCCCAAATGGAAAAAAATCTGTCCATCATGACACTTGTATCATCTCCTCCCTAAGCCCCCTGTCCCCCATGGCCTTTTGCTTAAAGACAAAAGTGACCCACAGATGTCTCTTATCTCATCACACCTCATCCGTCATGATCGTAGCCATGGCCCTGCCGATCTCATGGTACTGATGGGCTTTTCCTTCTGGTCCCAACAAAACAAACAGGAACCTGGGCAAGAAAAACAAAATAAGGGAGGGAGAAGAACGTGTCCTTGCTCAAAGGGCACCCAAGGAAATCCCTGGCAGGTCCCAGCTCAGTGTGCGCCTCAAGAAGTGACACGAGCTCACCAACTTTGCAATGGATTTGAAATTCATCAAAACCCACACCAAATTCAATTTCAGGGACATCTTTTATTAAAATTGGCCAATGGGCTTAAAAGCTACATCAGGGAAGGAAGAAACAAAGGCAAGGAGATGTGTGTGGGAGAAACTGGCCTTGTTCGATTGGGACGACCAACTGATGCATGGAGCTTGGTGGTGTTCTGTTGGGGTCTTTTTTTAAATAGAATCATTGTGCTTCTCACTCAGACCTTGTTGGGATGGGAACTTCTGTCATGCCCGAGAGGAGGACAGCCGGGGTCAGGCGGACAAACGCCACAATGGGCTGGCGAAGGAAATCCAGCTCTCCTACGAGCACATTGGATGCTTCAGCCCCAGTGGGAATTTTCTTCATGAAGTGCAGCTCCGCCTGGGCAGGACAAGCCATTTTCAGGCAATTCCCCCAAAATCAAAACCCACAGCACTGGGCACCACCCTCTGTGGCCAAGTTGGCAAGAGCAAATCTGGCCCTAAAGGCAGAGGAAAGCTATTAGTGTCTCACCTTGCTTAAATCCATTGCAGCGGCCTCGTGATTCACCCCATTTTTAGGTTCTGCAGTGGTGGGAGAAGGATGAGGGGTGAGTGTTTGGGCTGGTAGGAAAAAGAAAGATACTTAGAAAGACAAAGTGCGATTAGGACATTTCTCCTTTGCCAGGACAAGTCTGATGGGAACAAAGCCCTGCAGAAACCTTCACCTGGTACCAAATCCAGCAGGAATACTCACCTGGCTTGTCGAGGAGGTGCAGGTCTGACTGTTTCTTGCTGACATCAGCAAATGAGCGGACAATGGGGAGAATATTTCTTTTCTTCTCGTTCTGATGGTGATGGTTCTTCAGAAGGACTTCTCGAACCTTCACCCTCATATGCTCATCAAATTCTGCAGACTGTTCTTGCTGGCCCAGGATCATATCTGGGGATGGCAGAGGGAAACAAAGCCACCAGAGCAGAATCCCCCCAAGTTCTGACCCTCAAAGCCCCCAGGGAAGGCTGTGCTGTGCAGAATGCCCCAATGTGGACTCAGCCTCACTCAGCAAGACATTTTAATGCCCTTCATCCTTTGCACATAAAGAACAATTAACATTTGCTAAAAAAAATCATCAAAATGCTTATTCATCTTTCCACTAAGATAACTCTTTCCCATTCTAAATAATGCATTTTTCTTACCTGATCTGACCTCTCTCTCTGACTTGACACATTTAACAAATTATGAACATTCTAGAGCACAGACTTTCCCAGAGTTTACTTGGCCTATCGACTGCAATTTGCCCAGCCCAAGGAGAAACATGCTAAGAATGGCTCTGACTTCTCCAGCTCTTGAAAGGGCTGAATGGAGACCTGCCAGTGAAAGGTCATTTCTCCAAAGCTGCTTTTTCGATTAACTTCGGTTATCTTTCTCACAGAAACACACTGCTTGGTCATCAGACAGATAAACTCTGCCTTTAAAAGTCTGAAATCCTGAATGGTGAGGCAAAAGGAAAAAAAAGAATGTGAGGAAACAGCTTGTAATAAATAGTTTATCTAAGCAGGTTCAGCTTTTATGCAGAGCCTGTATTTCTAAGAGCAGCCTGCCAAGCCCTGACACACTCTTCTCCTTCACTGAAGAACATCAGCTCATCGCTTCCCTAACCCCACAAAGTGCTGTCCAAAGAATCCCCTCTTTAGGATAAAAGAAAAAGCTGGTGCAACCGTTCCACGCCCAGTTATATCCAGTAACTCACAGCTTAAAAACACAGAGTGAGCTCTGGAAAAGGACATGCCATCGGGGCAGGGCTGGATTTGGGAGCAAAGAGGACCTCAGCAAGCCAAGCTCAGCAGTTCTGGAGGAACATGGTGCTCACAGTACCTGCAATCTCTTCAATGCTGTTGGCACGAATGTCCAGCAGCACTGTCCCATTGATGATGCAGCTCCTCAGCTCAAAGAGGCTGTGCAGGGACAGCGTGGCCACATAGGGCTTGCTCCAGCGCTCACCACCATCTTCCACATCCTCCTCAAACTTCAGCCACCTGCGGGTATTGGGCACCATCAGCCACAGGGTAAGAAAACAGCCCCAGATCCACAACCCCTTGGACAGAGCTACAGGGTGGCAAGAGAAGGCTCCTTGCATCAGCACCTGCAGCTGCAACAGCTTCATGTACCAGAAAGCAGAGCCCGTGGGCACTGCTGGTGAGGAGACTCCTCTCCCATTGCAGCCAGGATTTACCTTGCCGTTTCCTTCCACTCGGCACCTTCGCCCTCTTTGACACAGATCTCATCCAGCTCAGTGAACAAGTCATGAGGGACATGCTGCTCATCCTCCTCAGTCCCAAGGATGAACTGTACCCGCTGGGATGGGGTGCCTGGGGGCAGAAGACAAAGCCCCATCACATTACCGTACCTGAACAGGGCCCGTCACACTTACATATAAAGGGGCCATCAGATCGGCACCAATTCAACCATAAATATTGGGCTGTTCCTCTCCCATGGGTCTCTCCAGGCTTGCACAGAGGCATAGAGAAGGAAAAGCATCTAGTCCGCCTCTATGTAAGGATGGACAGCTTTCCTTCCCTGTAATTTCATGTTTAAAACCACAGTTCCACCAAGGAAGAGGAGCCTAAATCCATTATGCATTTAACTGCCTTAAAGAAAAACAACGGGGAAAAGTTTGGAAAAAAGGGGGTCTTGCTAAATAATGCCACTTTTCCTCAGAAGAACAGCAAGGCATGCAAAGTAGCTACATGGACCTGCTCGCAGAAACCCACAGTACCCAGGTAGCCCCGAGGACTTCAGTGAGACTTACAGTGGTAGCCCTGCTCTGTCGGAGCAGAATCCTTCTCCCGTTCCCGTTTCCGATGCTTCTGGCTGTGGGGTCGGTGATGCCGGTGGCTTTGCCTTACCAGGGGCATCCTTACACCTACATACAGGGTCCGGTGGCCTGTGAAAAAAGGACTTTTGCAGCACTTTTGGCATAGCAGCAATGGCTGACATGGCTGGTGCCTTACTAAGCCATGGTTAAATCCCAGGAGGAAACAGTAACTTCTCTTAATTTCATTTTCACTGGATCTCCTTTTTGCCAAGCTTATTTGCTCAAAATTTGTAACAAGTGATGGCTCCAGGTCATCTAAAAGTACCCTGAAAGTATTGAACCTCTTCTCAATTCCAGCTTCAGCTGGACAAAACTCAGACCTGCTCATTAAGCAGCAACAGAGTCACACAATTATAAAATCACAGACTCACAGAATGGTTGGGGTTGGAAAGGGTCTCTGGAGATCATCCAGTCTAACCCTGCTGCTAAATCACGTTCACCCAGAGCAGGCTGCCCAGAATCGTGCCCAGATGGGTTTTGAATCAAATCAGTCCCATGATAATGAACTCAAAAAAAAAAAAAAAAAAGAAAATCACAGCCCTGACTCTTCAGCCATCAAATTATTGTCCTGACCACTCCAAACCTGGACCACCCCCTGCAAGAAAACAAGCTGTGAATTATGAAACCCAGCGGCTAAAACTCACACCATGGCTTCCATGGGGGCCTTTCTCCTCTGTTTAAAAGCTGTAATATTAAAACAATATGAAAATAACTGTGCTTATTTATGTAGAGGCTGTGCACTGCGCTGGTGGCCCATCTACTAGGAGCACAGCAGAGACTCACCTTCCAACTCCTCCTTCTCATAGTGAATATTGACAACATTGCTCGTTCTTCCCTGGTCAATCACTGCCTCTTCATCGTGTCTCTGTTTAGCAATGAGAAGAAGGTCAAAGTTGGGCTGGGTGTGAAGAGCTCCCTGACCTCCTCCCAGCCATCAGCCACCTCTAAACCCACATGAGTCCGTGAGCATCATGTTTCCATGTGCTGCCTCCTGCAGGGATATCCCTAAACGTGTGGACTCGTAGCAGGTTTTTCTTCCCGCACCCAAATCAAAGAGCCCATAATATCACCTCTCTTGCCTACAATGTGAGTCTGGAAGGATTTATTGCAGGGGGAGGGGGCTGAGTGTTTCAGACTGAGAAAAAAACACTTCTCCCCTCGCTTCTTTCTTGTGGTTCTTTTCTGAACCTCATGGTTTCTTTCTAAATAGAACAAAAAAAAAAGGGGGTTCCAAATTGGAAGGAAAAAAAATAAAATACCAGCACTTTTGATCACAGCTCGTTTCAGTCTCTAAACGTGATACCTGCAAGACTCACTAGATGGCACTTGGCCACCAGGACATGGCCAACAAAAACCTCCAAAGGCCCTCGAGAACCTGCAAGGGCAAAGATTCCATCCCAAAGACTTAGGCTTCCCTTGGGGCCAGGGCATATTTCTCCTTGCAGAAGCCAAGGGCTGAGAGCTAATGCCTTCCTTGGCTGGAACTCCACCACCAGCGCTGCATGAAGAGCTCTTGTGCCTTAAAAACCAAAAAAAGTAGAGGAGTGAACAGAAGTAAGTCTTTTGGCTTCTCATTTCCACTCTCCCACCAGGGCTGGGGAAGGGGTTGCCAGGATTTCTGTGTTCAAAACACTATCCGACCGCCTCTCACACGTGAGTCACAGCTGTGGCTTGAAGAAGGGCCACCTGGAAACACTTGATACTTCACCAGATTCCATTTTTAATTGCTATTAATGTCATAAATACTAAAGAAAAGAAAAAAAAAGTGACCTCTGCTCAGTTTCTCCTTCCTTCCCTGTGAGGACAACACAATCTGTTTGCCTGTGCAAAGAAAAACCCTGTGACAATCAAATCCCCTTTAGTGTTCACTGCTTTTCATGTTATTCCTTTATTAAGGTACAAATAGGAAGGTTTGGGACTGTGGAAATTGCTGAGGCTCATCTTTTCTTTGCAAGCTGTTGCCATCATCACAGCAACCAAAAACTCCTCAAACAAAACGAATGCGCCAGGATTCACACCCAATGGCTCCATTTCTGAGACTGAAGTTTGAAGAAGAGCAAAATAATGAGAAAACTGTGAGAACTGTCAGGGCTGTTGGACAAAATTCAGGAAGCAAGAGCTACACTGGACACTGGGAAACAGCCCAAAACAACCAGAGCTGTAATTTTCAAGTAAAACTTCCATTGCAGCACTGGCATATACTGTCCGTTATCCTAATAACGATGTATGAACTGTGAAGAATTATTTAAAAAATAGAAAAGTAATAACATATTCTGACTTAAGCTGCAAATGCTACTGTGAAATCTGCTTTTTATCCCTCTAATTCCTGCTTCAGCTGAACGGCATCACTTGCCGCCAGATGGCCAGGCTGATCAGGACAGCAGACACCTCACGGTTCCCAGCGAGAGGCACAAATGCTCCTGTCTGGAAATGAGTTTGCTGGTCCCTGAGCACTAATTTCAGAGCCAACTTGTTGCTACCTCACCACCAGCTCCTGGGACTTGCCCACGTTATCCATCAGCCTGATGGCTTTCCCATCCTCACTCTGATAACAGCCTCCGCCACCTTCTGTCCCTCCAGAGCAACGCATCCTGCTCCTCTCCAGATTTGCCGAAAGAACCCAACCCCAGCCTCAGACAAGGCACGGGACAAAAGGGCTTACTACAATTGCTTTAGATAGTAATTGAAATCAAAATCACAAGCCTTACATGACTGTTGGAGTGGGAATCAATTGAGAGATTTGAGTAGCAGCTTTCAAACGCCATGTGGGTGACACAGGGAGATCTCCTTCTGTCTCAGAAACCATTTTGCATCTGTGCTCCAAACAGCAAGGCTGAGCCTGCCTCTGGCAGCCCTCCCTGGCACAAAGCATCTTCCTCTGCCCTCTGGGGAGATTCACATGGGATTTCACAGGATCATGGAAGCACAGCATGGTGGGGGTTGGAAGGGACCTCCAAAGATCAGAGAGTCCAACCCCCCTGCCAGAGCAGGACAGAACTGGAGCAGATCTCTCAGAGCTGCAGCCAGACAGGGCTTGAAGGTCTCCGGAGAAGGAGACTCCCCAGCCTCTACAACTCTGACAGGAAAGTTCTTCCTCATGTTGAGATGGAACTTCCCAAGCTCAAGCTTGAATCCATTGCCCCTCATCCTGTCACAGGGCACGAGTGACAAGAGGTTGTCCCTGCCTCCCTGATGCTCAGCCCTCGTGTATTTAGAGACATTCATTAGAACCCCTCTCAGGCTTCTCCTCTCCAGACTAAAGAGCCCCAGGGCTCTCAGCCTTTCCTCATAAGGCAGCTGTTCAAGTCCCTTCATCATCCTCATAGCCTCCCTTGGACTCTCTCCAGTAGATCTCTGTCCCTTTTGAACTGGGGAGCCCAGATCCAGACACAATACTCCAGGTGAGGTCTCACTAGGGAACAGTAGAGGGGGAGAAGAACCTCCCTTGATCTGCTGGACATGCTCTTCTTAATGTTCTCCAGACAGGTTGCCCTGGGACACTGGGCCAGCCCTGCCTGACAGGAGCTGGAGCTCCGATGGCACCCAGAGCACAGCAATGCCAGGGATACAAGAGTGCCCCTTGTGAAGTGACGGTCTGTGACACGGAGCCGGGCGGTTATTTCAAACCACGTACCCCAAGACCCTTGGAAAACATAGTAGATGGGGAGAAACAAGCTCTGCTTTGAGCAAAAACTACCCAGAATAGAGAAATGGGGTGTAAAGGCAGCATCCCACCCAGACAAAAGGCGTAAGCAGCAGTTGGGTGTATTTAAAAGCACAAGCTGCCAAAATAGAGATGAGGTGCAAACCATTGGGAAGACAAATGTGACGGGGTGGCACCGATTGCCATCAAAATCTCCTGAATAAAATCAGGGTGCCTCAGGAAGGACATGCTTTGGCACCACCCTTATCCTTTTGGTGCTTCACAAACCCTCATTAGCCAGACCAAGCCCTGGCATGGTGCAGAAATATCCTGATAAGCAACTTAATTTTTTTTTTTTTTTTTCTCTCCTTGCTTCCTTCATCTATCTCCAGCCCTGATTTATTTTCCAAGATGAGCTCATTCATCATTTCCATGCTGCAAATTTGCTCTAATGAACTTCCTCCCCGGCTCTGCTTGGCACAAAGATTAACTGCCTGGCTTGCCCTGAAAGGTGACCCAGGGTATAAAATAACACAGTGAGGGAAGGTGACACCGAGGTCTAATCAGTTAAAATCCCATCGCTGATCAAACCTCCGATCCCCACTGCTTTTTTATTATTTACTACAAAAGCTTCAGGAACAAAAGTAGGAGTAAACAGGATGAGTGGGCACCTGTATCTCCACAGCGAGGTGCTTTGAGAATCCCATCACCCTTCCCTGTCCATTTCAGCACCCCCAAACTTGTGCCAAGCTTTGCATGAAGATGCCACCAAAGGAAACAGTCCCACTCAAAACTCGCTCTGTCCCAGTTAGGCCAGTTAAATGGACTGGGAGTGGTTATTTCACTGCAGAAATTGCTGGAGTAGTTAAGGGTTAGATAGAGCTGCAGGGCTGTAGACCTGTGGGCTTGGGATGGGAAGGAGCAGGAAGGAGAAATGCCAGCAGAAAGCAAGTTAATCCCATCCCAAGATGGGTACCCACACTCACAGATGCTTCGCCTGCCCTCTCAGTCTTTCTCCGCTGCCACCAAGCTTCTGGAAAACATCAAATCTTCGAAACCAGCCTGGGAGAGAGGCCACCGAGCTTTGCATTGCTCATTTCTGAGTTCTGTAGCATTCAGAGTTGTTCCACTTCACTATTTTGTAAGCACAAAGCTCCGGCTGGCTGCTTCAAAGCTGGTTTTGTTGGGAGGCTGAAAGTCATTACTGCTCATAAGAATGAAATCAGAACTCTCTGGAGCAAAGGAGGAAAGCCCATTCTGAAGGAGGTGAACCCCTTCACGTCACGACCTCAGTCCATCCTCTCCTTGCATCCATCAAGAAAACTTCTCCAAATTATTATCTCCAATCCTTCTCTGGAGCCTTTCCAGCCCCCCCTGGCTCTGTTCCTGTGTGGGCTGCCCTGGGTGATCCTGCTCTGGCGGGGGTGTTGGACTCGCTCATCTCCAGAGGTCCCTTCCAACCCCCACCATTCTGTGATTTTACAATTTTACTGAGAGGGGTTTTTTTTGTCCCAGCAGGAAAGAGAGGGGTTTTTGAGTGTCCTGCCTCAGTTTACCTGTCTCAGTGCAACTCCTCTGGTTAAGAAAGAAAAATCTTGCCCTGGGGAAGCTTTGGCATAGTTGAGGATGAGAAAAAGCAGAAAGCAGAGGTTCAGATCTGGCTTTGAGTCCTTCTGATGCCAGGGGAGGCGAAAAGCGTCACGTGAGCAGGCAAATCTCACATCCCAGCCCCCTTGTCCCAGCACAACACAAGCAGGACTGACAGTGACTGGCAGCAAGAGGGAGGATTAATGTAATTAATGTTGCCTGAAGTGTAATTAATAACAGTGACCCCAGTTATTACAGGATAAGGGCAACAGGGACCCCTCTCCATTTTCATCCTGCTCAGACAAAGCCACCATCCCTGCAGCTTTCACATTGCTATCATGGGGGGCACCATCATCCCCTGTCCCCCCACAGGGACCCCTGTCTCCTGGCCCAGGATTTGAGCTGCAACAGGGACAGGACCCAGGTGCTTGCAAAAGGAAGGGACAGGTCTCCAGAGTCACAAAGTGGGGCTGTGAGGTGTGGATGCGGGTGACACCCGAGCGTTACCAGGATGCTACTGGTCAGCACTCTCCAGGGAGATGTAGATTCTTTTCTTCTTTTCCCGTGAGCAGTCATTTCAGGGCAGACTGATTAATTAATTCCCCACCTCTCATCTGCCACCGAGAGCAGCTCCTTCAGCCAGGACCCATGGGTGTGTGGGGGGTGCAGGGAGGGTCTTGGCAGGCCCTCCCTGGCACAAGGAGTTGCTGAAAGAGGGGGGACAACAGAGATGGCTTCTTCCTGCACCCCAGCACCGGCGCACCCGTACAAGCGCCTGGTGGGAACAATAGCTGAGGCCCCTGCAAGTGACTGGGTGATGTGGGGGCTCTCTGGGGACAGTGGCCTTTGTTCCCCCTCCAAAGGGCACACAGCATCACCAGAGGGTCACACTGAGATGCAGAAGAGGGGACAAGGGGGGGCCCAGAGTGGAGCTGCCCCCCACAGGCATTGCAGAGGTGCCTTCTTTCCATTCTCACACCCCTCCTGCACCCACCCCAGGCACCCCTCACCCCCTGCTTTGGGTCCCTGCCCCTCGGCCTTGCAGACTTCCCCCCTCACCACCCTTCAGAGCCCCGGCACCCCCTTGCACATCCCCGACACACCATTTTACAGACAACTACCACCCAACCCCCCCCCCCCCCCACCCCCCCCGCCACCCCACCGCCCCTCGCACCCCCATTGCCCCCCCCCCCGCGCCCGCCCGCCCGCC
>JANHGN010006834.1:54749-70464 GCA_024605025.1 Megaceryle maxima | reverse complement strand
TTCATAAAAGTGGTACAATTTTATTTTTTTTTTTTAATATTTTTTTTATCCTTAAGAACTTTTCACCTAGATCCTGTTTAACCTATGAATGTTTCAGTTGGTTATTTTGGTAGAAGATACAAAATTCTGGCATATGGAAACTAGTCTTTGCATTCTTATTTATAAATACACCTACAAACTGTAGATGATATATAATTTTTATTATTATTATTCTCATTAGCTTAATATTAGCTTTTCTTTTGAACAAAGAATGTTTTCTAAAGCTGGACATTTGAAAATTCTGTGATTCTCAGACTGTATTTTGGATCCAAATTTCCATCTGGCCATATCTCTGTTATATAATAATAGAAAATATGGAGCTAATATAAGTAAAACAGATGGTAAAAGGTGCCTGCTGACCAAATAGGAGCAGTGAGACTCAACTGGGTTGGGTCAACCCATCTGTAATAGATAATCTCAATTGCTATTGCTCACCTCAATTGCTTTTGATTTTATTTTGTCATATTAATGCCTAAGAGCTGTATAGCTTTCTTTGAAACCTTTAACATAGTACTGTTGAGATGTTGAAATATTTTGTTTAGATTTTTGTGTTCAGTTTATATATGTCACCCTCCTACTTAAGAAATTAATGTCATTAAAGTTATTTTACTTTAAATTAAACATGCATGCTTTTGTAAAGACACAAGACTATTACTTGATACACATCCAATTTGTCTTCTAATTTATGAAAGTATAATGATATTGCATTATTGTTATAAAGTTAATCAAGACAGCTATGTTTCTATTGAGTAGTGTTTCTTTTTTTCTTTTACTATAATGCATGTCTTCAATGACTTGATTATGCAGTGTAGCAATGAATTCACTAATTAGAGAATTATTACAACATCTATAAAGTGTAGGAATTCTAGCTTTGTATGTTACATTTTAAGATGCTTTCAAATAGAAGATTGAAATTTAAAAAAAATACATACACATCAATAGTTACAGCAGGGTGCATAATCTATGGGCACTTGATCTGTTTTACTTCCCAGGGTTTTTTCACCTGAGAATGTATATTACCATGTATGCTAAGTAAACAAAAGATGACTTCACATAATACCTCTGTGACTTGATAACTTTTTCTCCTTGTTTTGCATAGATATGAGGAGCTCATGACAAGGACCAAGAAAAATCATTGGGTTTGGTTTGAACAAGAAAACAATTTGTTACACATTTTTAACCTTGCTTCTACTTTGAATTTCACATGAGGATTAAAATTATATTCTCTCTTGGACCAAAAGCAGAAAAGACAATATCATTGAGAAAAAGAACCATATTGGAACCAAATGTTGACCATATTAGAGGTGATGATTTTTTTTTTTCTTTTTCTTTGCTTTACCTTTAATTAGAGTGATCATTGAATCCTGGTTATCAACAAACAAGCTTTCTCCAAGTAAAATAAGAATAATGCCTTCAACCAGAAACTGAATCTATGTGATATTCTACTTAGAATCTGGAGCTTTTAGTCTCAAAATTATTTGTAGAACTAATTCTTCCTTGGTTTATCTCACCATACACAGCAAAGATCTAAAAATTCATAATAACATTCTAGGCACAAAATGACAAATAGATTAAAAATAAGTTCTATATTAGATTTAATAAAGTATAGTACCATGAAAGCTAGACAGAAAAAGTTTAAGTTTCAAATTTTATCCAGTCTTTACCATCACTAAAATCATTGTGAGACCTACTTAGCTGTCTATAATTTAGCACCTGCAATATCTAAAACAATGTAAGTGCTTCACCGAGGACTACATTTCTGTGAACTCAAGACTGTCAGCTCAGGATACAGCGTGAAAATCACTGTCTGCATTATTTCTAGTTATTATTGAATTACCATTTAATGCAAAATGCATAAAAACTTCACTGCAAAAAAATAGATGATCAAGGCCTTCTTTACAGTTTAGTGACTGAAAATTAAGATAGTGATTCTTTGTCCTATTCTCTAATTGCAAAAGGAAAGATCACAGTTGTCTGACAAAAATATAGGATAGAACTGAAAAAGGCTATCACAGCTACACTGACCCTAGAAAAAAAATGGATATCACCAAGCTGTTGGTAAAATGCTGATTTAAAGATGCTTGGAGCTGTGAACAGAGTGTTATCTGGTATTATTTGACTCTTCTTGTTGAGGATAGTAGGACTTTACTAATAAAGAACATAGAATCATATCAGCTATATTTCATGTCTTTATCAAATTACTAAAAAACCCAGCATCTTCTTTTTTTTCTTCTTTTTTTATTTTTTTCCACTTCAGAGGGAGAGGTGAAGAAAAACATGCCATTATAAGTAGAGTGAAGTTCACTTCTAGATTGTAGACATGAAAATTTAAATGCATACATTTAGATCTTCATATCTGAAAAAGGTGTTGAAATGTATGTGGTAGGTAACACATGAAAAGTTTTTGGACAACTATTTACCACTCCTTGAAATAGACCTATATGTTTGATCTTTTTTAGGGTCCAATTTAGGAATAACATTAAGGTGTCTGGTGCCATTTGTGGTACCTGAATCATCTGCACGAAGTAGGTAAATAGAGAGAATCTGCTTAAAATCTAAGTCTAGTTTGGTGTCAAATGGGTTATATTATAATTGTTTGTCATGCAGAATAGGTGTGGTATATGCCAACTTTTTTCTTCCTATAAGCATGAGCTCACTATAGGGTAAAGAGTCCTTTGTATCAGTGATATACAGTCAAATGCTCAATTAATTACTGAGTACAATTACATCAAGTTAACTTAGAGGGCAGCTTTCAGATCTGTATGGCACCAAATTCTAGTAAGAATATGATAAAGTGTCAAAAACTCTTTTAGTAAAACATTTGTCTGTATCACCATTATATGCATTACAAAGTGGAATTTTTTATTAAACATTTTCTATAGGTATGAGCACTTGGAGCTACATTGCTGCAGGTTATCTGTGTACTTGTGATTTATTGAGTTCTTTCATAATACTTAAGCAGTTTTGCAGGAGGTTACAAATGGCAAAAAATCCCACAAACGAACAATATGCTTGAGGTTGTTGCCTGGAAAGGGCTACACAGAACAGTTCAGTTAATATATATCCTTCCAAATTTTATTAACAAAATTATTTTAACTTTTTCCTCTCTCATTTCCCTCAAGCACTCTTCCTCAAAACAAAGCAGACATGAACATTTGAACTGAAAATAAAAGGTAAAAAACCCCAAACAAACATGGTCTCTTTCACTCATTACATTATTTTTCTCTTGTAATAATAACTATGATGAATGTAAACAGTTCATCTGTAAGCCTCTGAAAAATAAAGTCTCTGTGTGTATATTCTTAGTAAATTAATACTATGGGTCCTGGGATTTTCTTATTTCCCAATTAGACATCATTAAGAATCATCATTATTTAGATCTAACATATGTTTGCATTCTGAGCACCTGCAAAAATGTGTCATGCAGAGCCTCCTCCTCAGGAAAAAAAAAAAACAAAACAAAAACAAAAACAAAAAAAAACCACTAAACATTTAGCTGTTTCTAATAAGGAAGAGATTTGGTGACATATGAGAGCACTAAACATTTTCCTTCCCTCCTCCAATTTCTTAAATTAAAAAAAAGTGATTTAAGTGTTTATCAAAATACTGAAAATGTAAACAGTCCAAAGGCATATTCTCAAAAGTGAACTGAAATACAAACACTATATTATTAATTAATTTAGTGCTTGCACAGATTTCAGTTCCTAAATTTTCCATGTGTCTTTAGATTTTTGCATTTTATACAGCAGCAAATCTGCCCCTAAAACTCAATAATCACCTAAGACAGACCATTCAAATGGTATATGCTCTAGAAACAACAAATCTCTGTAGGATTTCCCATTGTATACACACACACACGTTTGAACATACTGTGAATTAAGTGGAAAAGGTAGATACAATTGGATGAAGCATAATACCACAAATCAGAATAATCCTTTGTTATTTCATTGAAGGTTCTCTTTTCACATTCTTTAATGAACCTTTCTGATCTTGTTGATAATATGAAGAAGGATTTTATGAAAAGGATTTTTTTTCTGAAAGAAACTTTTCTTGCATTGTGTGGTTATGGTTACATTAGCTGTTGGACCCTGGAACCCATGTTTGAAAACATGAGAAGCTTGTCAGTTTCTGGTATTAAGCAGTAGGTGACACCTGTTAAGTAATATAGAAATAAGTAGGTAAATAAAAGGGCTATATTTTTTTTTTCTTGTTTGTTCTTTAAGGTTCTGTCCTTATACAAGTATTTTATTAGTATGAAACCTTCTATCACCTTCTGCTACTAAGCAGCTGGTGCAATCTTCTGATCCCTGGAGTAGAAGTGTAAAAGAGGCAGTCATCTGGAATACAGATGCATTTCACTGAACCACAACTTTTTATCTCCAAGATTAATTATAAAACAATGCTGTGTTCATGAAAAAGAAATCTTTTATCAAGAAATTATTTTTAAAAATCACCATTCTGTACAGTGTAGAAGCAAATTAAGCAACCAGTTCATCACAAAGAATGGTCCCTTGAAACAAGAACTTAGTGAAGAAATGATTCAAATTTCTACAGTCTAGTCTGCAAAGTGCAACCTAAAGCAAATACCTCTAAGTAGTTAAGTATCTCTTTCAACTCTATCAACTAAAATAAGCACAATTCAAGAGTAACAAATGAAACTATTCTAGAATAGAAATGGCACTAAAATGCCTGTGCTCAGACAACAAAATCCCTTCCCTTACAGGGAAGTAGACTATAATGCAGGCTTAGAAATAGAGCCTTCAGGTAGGCATTCACAGGTTGTGCATCAGATCTGTGAACTGCTGTCTGATACTCTAGTGCATCTCAACTGGCATAAGAGTCCTTTCTGCATGCCAATGAATCAAGCCAGATATATATTCATATGAGTTCACCTATACTCCACATAAATAGGCACTCTAGGGTACAATTCATCTCTTCTTAGTTAGACATCTAAATACATCGGACAAATTGTACTTCTGTATTTCCTATTTCTTTCCACTTAGAACTTATTTTTATCACATTCCTCAGACCTTCATAGCAGTACTTTTAATGCAATACTCCCATCTCACCTTTGCCTTAGAAAATGCAAAGTTTGCTGCAGGCTATAATATATTTGGTTTCTAAACAGACAGTTTAGAAATACTAGCTGGTGTGGGCATTCATCCAGTTCATCACATGTTATAGAAGTAACTTATCTGCTGAAGGTATTTTGTATTCAGATCGTTTAATCACATTTTGTTTTAAGTAAATTAGCCCACTGGTCCCTCACATGTTATATCCATTACCTAGATTCATCTTGTGATGTTAGTGTTAAATTGCCAGTAGCTGCTCATATTCTCTTTGAGGTTTTTAGGACCTAGACAGCAATTAAGTAACATGTTGACTGCACTTGTGTTTCAACATACAAGAGTTTATAAGAAGATTGAGTGTAGCTCCTGTCTAACAGAGCATGTGGCTGTATATTCTGTCATAGATGTCATTATTAAATCATTTTACCAGGACAATATTGTAAATAAGGTAGAATATGATTTGACAAAACTTCAGAGAATGTACTGCAAATATTCTGTTCTGAGTTTTGCAATGAAAATTGATTCATTAGGCAATTAGAACCAGAATCAATGCCATTTATATGTCTCCTCAGGTAAAGCTCATTCTTTTTCATCTCTTCAGGTGATACAATTATCACATCAGAAGCAGGATTCAGAAGAAGCACTAATGCTATGACCTTGTTTTATATGAGGAGAGTGGATAGAGAAACTGGATTAGTGAGGAGACTGCCAGGCAAACTGGAATGGACAATAGGAAATGTTTGCAAAGAAGTTGACATCTAAACTGAGGAGGGTGAGAAATATCTAAGAAAGTAAATATCTGATCACAATTTGGAAAAACTGGAAGACAGCTATGTTTTGGAGACAATTGGATATCCTGAAAGAGAAACTGTGAATCACTGTGTTTCTGAGGAGTTAGAATCATAGAATCATTAGGTTGGAAAAGACCCTTAAGATCACTGAGTCCAACCATTAACCTAATACTACTATATCCACCACTAAACCATGTCCCTAAGTACCACATCTACATGTCTTTTAAATACCCATAGGGATCATGACTCAATCACTTCCTTGGGCAGCCTGCTCCAATGCACTACAAGTCTTTTGGTACAGAAATTTTTCTTAACATCCAATCTAAACCTCTCCTGGCACTTCTCGAGGCCATTTCCTTTTGTTCTATTGTTACCTGGGAGAACCTCACCTCACTACAACCTCCTTTCAGGTAGTTGTACAGAGTGATAAGGTCTCACTTGAGCCTCCTTTTCTCCAGTCTAAACCACACCAGTTCCCTTAGCTGCTCCTCATAAGACTTTTGCTCTAGACCCTTCACCAGCTCTTATTTTGATACACTCCAGAACTTCAAAGGGTTTTTCAAAGTTATTCAAAGAGTTATTAAAAAGGAGCTGGGATAGGTAAGAAGTTTTGTGGCACCTGCATGGAAGATGAGAAGAACTGACAGCGTATAATAGCATAGTTAGTTTATGGCAGTGTCCATGTCTTGCTTTTCCAGATAGCTGCTGCTCTTAAGGAAGCAGACTTTGTGAGAAGTAAGGAAGGGATTTTCTTCCATTAATTACTAAGTTCTTAAGTGGGTGAGCAATTATCCACATACTCTTCTATTTCAGAAGCCTGACATGCTAACATCCGTTGTAATAGAGAAATTCCACAAAATCAGATTGTTACTTGAGATTCAGACTATCTAAATTCAAACACCCTTTCACACTCAGAAACAAAGGTTGACAAGCAAGTAAGTACAAGGCTTTGTACAGATTCTCTCAATATTAATAACTAAATTAGGAATAATTTATTTCTTTATGATACAATATCTAAAATGTAGGTACTTATTTTGCTGTTGAGTTTCATCCTTATAGCTTATCATTATAACCTAAAAATGACTGATTTTTTTTTTCTAGTTACAATTGAAACACCTGCTAGATTGTATATAATAAAAGCAAAACAATACATTTAATAATAATAATAAATTCTTCTGGAGAAGCTGGAAGCTCATGGCTTCAGTAAGTGTACTCTTTGCTGAGTTAAAAACTGGCTGGCTAGCTGAGCCCAAAGAGTTTTGGAGTTAAATCCAGTTGGCGACTGGTCATAAGTGGTGTTCCCCAGGGCTCAGTGCTGGGGCCAGTCCTGTTTAACATCTTTATCAATGGGTTGGATGAGGGGATTGAGTGCACCTTCAATAAGTTTGCACTTATTTGACACAAAATAAAGCAGGAGTGTTGATCTGCTTGAGGGTAGGAAGGCTCTATAGAGAGACCTGGACAGGTTGGATCAATGGGTTAAGATCAGTCATATGAGGTTTAACAGGGCCAAATGCTGGGTCTTGAACTTAGGTCCCAGTGACCCCAGGCAACACTACAGGTTTGGGAAGAGTGTCTGGAAAGCTGCCTGATAGAAAATGACCTGGAGGTGTTGGCTGACAGCCAGCTGAACATGAGCCAGCAGTGTGCCCAGGTGGCCAAGAAGGCCAACAGCATCCTGGCCTGTATCAGAAATGTCATAGCCAGCAGGAGGAAGGAAGTGATTTTATCCCTGTACTCGGCACTGGTGAGATTGCAGTTTTAGTACTGTGTCCAGTTTTGGGCACTACAGTATAAAGAAAAGACACTGAGGTGCTGGAGCAGGTACAGAGAAGGACAACAAAGCTGGTGAGGGGACTGGAGAACATGTCTTATGAGGAGAGGCTGAGGGAGCTGGGATTGTTTAGCCTGAAGAAGAGGAGGCTGAGAGGAGACCTTATTGCTCTCTACAACTACCTGTAAGAAGCTTGTAGTGAAGCTGGTGTTGGCCTTTTCTCCTTAGTAACTAACAACAGGACAAGAGGAGATAGCCACAAGTTGATCCAGACAAAGTTCACATTAGATATTAGGAAGAATTTATTTACTGAAAGACTTGTTAAGCATTGGAATATGATGCCCAGGGAAGTGGTGATGTTACCACCCCTGGAGGTGTTAAAAAAAAGGGTGGATGTGGTGCTTTGGTACATGGTCTAGTCATCATGGAGGTGTTGGGTAGAAGGTTGGACTTGGTGATCTTAGAGGTCTTTTCCAACCTTAATGATTCTATGATTCTGTGAATATGAAGTGCATGTTTTCTTCTGTAAATTAGATGCAACATAGTGTCTGATAGTTGTTAATGTCTACTGTCCATTACACAACTTTGGTGTTCACTTTTTGATATCACAAGCTCCACTTTAATTATATTCCAAATGAACAGTCATACCGTATTCTTCTCAAAGCACCAGCCTTGTTTCAAAAGCCATGGAGTTATTTGCCTGTCATACCTGCTGTAGCAATTGCAATCCTGAGGTAGCAGCACACTCTGTACACTCTACACATTTAATACATAAAATTATTTGAGATTCTGTGCTGCAAGCAAGCAGCAAGACACAATAGCTACTAACAAACATAAGACCCTGTTCCACATATACAGTAAAAGACAAATTACCTGGAGATGTAAAGTAAAACTAAAACCACTTGCTGCAGCAGTGGATGCAGTGCAGCACAAATATAGAAAGAAAGGAAATTATAACTATCTGCATATTGGAAAACATTCTCAATTGACAGCTTAGTAGAGGACTGAAGCACCTCTACTGAGAGAATGTAAACAGTATGTAGTAAATTATTATATTACTGATGAGCAAAAGGTAGCATCTTTATTGAGTGCAGTAGGGGTTCAACATAGAAATTGTTGCATATCTGCAACTGTTTCACAAAAACAGAGTATAAAACAAATGCTGACATTGTAGAAATTCTAGAAATTTACCTTCCTTCAGAGGTTGCTAGTGATTGTAGAGTGTTTTCAGTCTGGTTAAAGAAAACAAAACCAAAATCTCCAAACATTACTAAGTAGCTCAATTAAAGAAATGTAGTGGGTAGGTGCAGGGTGCGTGGAATGCCAGTGGGTAAGTAATTTCAATGAAGAGTTAAGGGCAATTCTTAATTCTAAAGGGACATGTAATATATAGTGTGCAAAATTAAGAAAACACAAATCACCTATTGATTGTGGTTGCTTTCACCATAAAATGTATATTAGATATGACTATTTTAATTTGCACGGGTACTGAAGATGTCAAGGCGTCACAACAACATCAGAAAATCTGTTTATCAACAGATACACCAGGAGAAGAGCAGGAAGAATAGTGTAGGGAACACTTAAAATTAGTATATTTGTATTGTGTAACACAGTCTCACAGTGCCAATTATTGTTGGTTCAAGTACAAACAGTGTTCAAAGAAACTGGGGCATACACAGAAAAGATGTACAGGTCAGTGCAAAAAGCACCTCATGAGGACAATATCTGAGAATTCCAGAATCATCAGCTTGCAGACAACAACATAGAGTCCATAGAGAATACCTTAACATCTCTACAGCTGTTTAATTTAGAAGTTTTTATTTTAGTTCCTTTGCAAGTGAAAGCAATGAAATATAAAATTGACCTTAATCCAGAGTCTACTGCTTTTGTAATCTCTTGGCAGGTTTGTCAGAGGCTATTTAAGAAGGTGAAATCGAAGAAAACTTCAGTGTTTCTAAAACATATACTAGGAAAATCCTCACTCCCCTGAGTGTTATAATGGTGAAGGTAACATATAACTGTAAACAACATATGTTAAATCCTTATGTTGTGAAACAAGCAGGTCATGCATTATTTGGTAGAGGATGGATGAGAAAGTTTCAGTTGGATTAGCAATCGTAATGTGTTTGCAGACTTGAAAATAATTATGGACTTCAGCCCAAACACCAACATAACTCTTCTGAGTGTTTATATAATGAAAAATTTTTTTAGAATGTTATCAAAACCATAAGCATAACTAAGAGCCATTAGCATCATATAGCTGTGAAAAAAAGGCAGACAAGATAAAGTGTAAGAAACAAAGTCTCTGCACCAATACAAAAGTATTAATGTCATAATTCAAGACAATCTTCAGGTGTGCTTGTACTATAACATTTATGGATTTCCTTTTTTAATTTTTTTTTCTAATTAAAGTTACAGCTTTTCCTGTGCATGAATCCATCTATCCTTCCTAAATTACACACATTTTAGTAATCAGAATGGATGTGTACTGTAAGTGAAACATACATTACTGTTGTCAAAACTGTTGTTGAATTGCTGCTCTGAAAATGGCATTTTCATCTTTTTGATTTTGTATTTCTACTTTCTAAGTCAAAATGTTGTTGTCATCCAGGTTTCCATCAATTATGTCCAGAATTTCTTATGGGCATCACAAGTTTGCCGTAACAGACATATTCATATAACCCAAGAAATTTTCACTCTTCAGAAACTAGTCATTGCCCTTTTTCCTGAAGTGTAGTAACAGATCCAATAGATAATCTTAGCCTGTTTCGGCAGAAAGTCAGCAGCTGAGATCACTACTAGAACTAAGACCATAGTATGAAGTATCACTTTGTTAATAAGTAAAAAGAATTTACTGAATCTCATATTCTTGTTTCTTCTCCAAGCTACTCTGGTACATGAAAATATGAAGGCTTTTCTGATATACTTACATCAGGAAGAGGGTGGAAGTATTTTCATAAGTTTGTAACAATGGGATTTTGGCAGTCATTTTTAGGAAATTTTACATCAGAGCTATAGGGGACTCTCAGGGAATGTTCACCAATCCCGTATACTTCGCAGTTGCACTATTTAAGAGAAATCTTAAATTTCAATTCCCTATTCAATCATGAAGGCTTGCATTTGAAGGGCTAACAGACTTCCTCCTGAAATGTTATTATCTATAGAGGAACTACACTGCCCATGAGATCTTATGATCTTCCTCAGTAGTGGAAATTCTTCAGATTCACAGTTCCTGTGACTGATGAGACAGACAAATGTGCTTCAGAGAGAAGTATAAACTTCCTGCAGCATATTCTGTATCATGATAGAAATGGTGGAAGTAATGGATTTGTAATTTTTGTGTGACATTTCACATGAAGGTGGTAAGACTAATGTGTAAGAATCAAATTAGTTCAATGGATATATTGAAGGCCTCCCTGATACTTACCTGTTTTTCTATTACTGTAGCCATTTAGCACCCTACTAGAGCAATAGTGTATATAAATCAATAAGCTTTGCATACTTCTAACCTATGAATAAGTAACACCGGTACACTGGTACTGATAACAGATGTCTTCTGTGACTTGTCTTCATGTTGTGAAAAGGGCAAAGCATCTTAGTCCTTGTTTCACAGTCAGAAAATTGTCATAGTGGTATTGACATCTCAGACTAAATCTAGACTCATTCTTGCACCCCGGTGTTCCATTCTGCTCACTGCTGATACTGGGTTTTGGAGTAGGCCATGGATACCCCTGATCATTGCCCCAGGATTTCTTCTTTGTGGAAGCTGCTTAAAAACATTAAACAATACAACAGTAAACACTGAAACACACCTAGGTCTCTTCTCACATAGACTTATGATGCAGCCAGTGTACCTATGTGATCATGGGATAGAAGAAACACTTTCAGGTTCCTTAGCCTGGACATAACCACAAAAACATAATGAGAGACAGGGAAAAAGCTATGATTCCTAAGAAGCTGCCTGTCTGAGTCACTTCACCATTTTCCAAGCTTGTTTTTTAAACATGTTTTGCAAATAGCCATTACATTCTTCTTGGTGTGGACTTTGAATACATTGCAAAGACTAATTTATCCTTTGTGTGGGAGACATGCAGTATGTATAAATAAAGGGAGATACAATTCTCTTAATCATAGCATGAAGTGCTCTGAAAGTTTCAAAGCTAAAGTAACAAATGTTGGGAGTCTGCTTTTCTACTAAATTAAACCTACAGTACATTTTCAGTGTAACTGTCTTATGCTTCTAACAATAATAGCTGCAGAATGTCTTACTTTTTTTAATGAAGATAAGCAAACGTGATTTTCTTGTAATTATACTGTATTTACTATGAAATTACATAGTAAATAAGTTGTGAATAAAAAATAATTGTATATCTGTTTGCAATCTATCCAATCTAAATAAAAGACATGAAAAAGTGACAGGACTCGAAGCATTTCAAGACTTGTCAGATGCCAGTTGCTTTTTTGGAGCTGTAGTAAGAGTGGGAATCAGATGAGTTCTCGACATGAAGTCATTATATATTAGAAATACTGTAATTGTAATTAATAGAGATGCTAAAAAAAAAAACCCAAACAACAACAACAACAAAAAAAACCTCCAGAAGTCTCTTATATAAAGGAAATCTGGGCATTTTTTTTTTTGTATTAGAAACTTCAATAAATATTTTGCAGTTAAATCACATGTGAATTTAGGATAATTGCCCCTTAAGTTTTTGAGGTAAGAGATTATAATTTTAAAAATGCATGATTAAAATTTATATGCCCTTGCCTTGATCAAACTGTTTTGTATAGATCTTTAAAAAACTAAAGCAATGCAAACAAAAAAAAAAATCTGAACCAAACAAACCAGCAATGTAAGTCCACACTTATCTTTAAACAAAAAGTGATACAATTAAATCAGGATGAATGCCAACATGATTAATGTGGTTTAGGTAGGTAGATAGATACAGTCCTTAAATCTTCCTCTTAGTTCAAGATTTCTTCTGAAAGAGAGATTACTTAACTTGCATCAAGTAAATGTGGTAACCATGCTGGTGAAACTGCCTTGGGACATAGAGCAGGCTCTTCTGCTGACTTCTAACTCAGACCATGGTCATCCTTCATTTCCTTGTCTTCTAACAGAATCCAGTTTTACTTACTAGGGTGTTTGTAAGCATTCTCCAAATACCTGGAATTGATAGGCCTTAATGGACTTAATTAGACTTAGAAAACTATCAGTGACCCTATACATACTGAACTTAACATGAAATTAATCTTTTTTTCTCTAGTGTACTTGCCCCAGAGCTGAGGTGCTGCAGCCCACCTTCTTCAGCCAATATCAGTCCTTTAGACATACACAGAACAAGACAAATTCCTAAACCTTCTAGAAGTTTCCCTGAATGGTTTCTGCACTCTATTAGAGCACTTATGTAGAATAAGTCACACTATACTGTGCTGTCCAGGGTTCTTCTGCAAAATTCTGAGCATTTTCTCTGAAATACAGAATTTCTTTTCTATATATCTTAAATTCCATATACTTATCTCAACTACTTTGTTCTGGTTATTCCTTTTGACCTGGGTTTCTTTCACTATAAAAATACTCTATAAATTTGGGCTTCCCTCTTTCCTACCCTTTTTTTCCTGTTTATGTTCAGGTTGAATAGGGATCATCTTTGAGCCTAATCCAAAGCCCATTGAAGTCAATGTAGATGTTTACATTGAATTTTAAGGTATGTTTAGCTTTTTGTTCTTTATTTTATTTATTTATAATAAATCCCACTGAAATCAAAGGTATGACTTGTTCAATAAGATACTATGAATGAGAGTAACAGGTTTATCACTGGCACCTTAGAAACAAAATATTGAACATAATGTATTATAATGTAAATTCGATCAAACACTGTGTCATTAACATTTAGCAATCTTGTTTATTCAAGTAAATCCATCTATATATACAAATCTGATATTTGCCTTTTAAAAAATTTAACATGCATAAGTGCCCATAAATCAGTTATGACAATCATTGTTAAATCAATCAATAGTAAGGAATATGCATTAATTCAAATAATATTGACAGCCACATGAACCTGCATCAGTCTTCTGTGAAATAAGAAAAATGAGACATCTTCTTAAAATCAATATTTTCCTTTTTCTGTCATTCATTTGAAGAGTATCAATAATACATTACTTTATACCTTATGTGTCAGTAGCCTGATTTCTAAATGTAGAGATATCTTGAGAAAAAATATTGAAGTGAGGCAAAAAAAAAGTCATCACAACAATGACCTGTTAAAATCTTACATTCATCCATTGTATTGTGAGTATTCATCTGAACTAAAATATGCATGGGAAATGTTACTGTCTGGATATATTATTTATAACTCAGACCTCAATAACAGATGCTTGTACACTACATTTGTCCTGGAGTTAAAGAGCAAGAAGAACAGCAAGAGAACTCATCATAGCCTTTATCTATCCTAAGACTTAAGACACAGGAACTTAGGCAGGTGTGCAGACCAAAGTAGAAATACAAGATGTGGAATTACAACATCCATTCATCACAAAAGAAACATTTTAATTGGTTATATGTGGAAAATATCTACTTGACAGTCAGTTTCTCACTTTTCACATAAGTGCTTTGCTGCTTGGATGCCTAATCTTGTTTAGTATAGGAAAAGTAATTTGACATGAAAGCACCTAGATGGCTGCTGAAAATTAATTGCCAATTAAAAAAGAAAAATGTTTGTGCTACTCTATAAACAAGCCAACATATAAACCTTTCAGTCTTGTTGCTTTATTTATGTCTTTGTAGATCTGGTTTCAAGCTATTTGCATACAATTTACAAATTCATATTATAATTCTCAGGTATATTTATGATTTTATAGATGTATATATTTTACCTCTATGAAAAATATTTATTTCTTTATGCTTCTGTTGCTTATTATTTAACAAAAACATTTCATTAAATTTGATAGTTTATGTCTCTTCCTTAAAATAAGATATTTTTATTTGTAGGGCTCAAAGAGAGAGGTTTGGTTTTCCCCCACTTTAAAAAAACATAGCCAAACCTCAAAACAATGTACTCCTGATTCTAACTTTCCATAGCTTCCTTACTTTGCTTTCAACCCCAATGATTCAAAGTATAAAGGTTAATCTGAGTGGAAAATGAAGGCTTTAACAGGATTGTAAAGCTTAAGGACTCCTTTCAGAACTGAGAGAATTTTGAAAGTGGCTGAGGTATAGAAGTTTCATGAGTACCATGGAATGGCCCCCTTAAGTTCAAAATACAATTCAAATGACACAGCTGGCTGAATCCATCAGTAGAAATGGATAGTGACTTCCATTTTTGTCTGTCTTCTCCTCCCAAAATTAACTTTCTACAGATGTCAAGTAGATAGCGTGAATCAGTGTAATGTCCAGATAAACATTAAATGTAGGATAGATTACTCAACATTGTAAATTTAAGGTAGTAACAGAAAATTAATACAATTTAGAATCTTGCATGATTTTTAAACAGTAATTTAAATTTTAAAAGTTTTGGTTCTTTTGACTTGCTTTTTAATTGAAATTTGTTCCAAGTGGATGAAATACTGTCACTTTATCTTTCACTAATAAAGAATAATAAAGTGCAACAAAGTACCCATCGTTGTTAGAATATATTACTTCTTATATTAACCTTGTTATTCAGTCTTAAAGTCCACAGGAGGCAAAATTTAACCAGCATGAAAGACTGACTACAGATCATTTGGGAAGACATTTTAGGTTAAAATGATCCTATAGGAAACTTCTGTGCACACTTATACACTACTTAGTTTTCTTATAAAGCCTATGGTTCCACATGAAACATTAATATGAGATTATGTTAGGTTCTTTTATTCTGACTGTGCCAAACAGCTCTGGAATCCTCAACAGACACCCTGCATACAATAACTTCATTCAAGGCATGAATGAGGAAACATCAACCTGTCTTATTTTCCTTTTCTGTTTTAATTAGAATAGTAAATATAAAAATAATAAGAAATAATTTCTTAATTTTATTGAATGCAATTTTTTACAGGGAGAAAAA